>CAUYQU010051349.1:0-64941 GCA_963574635.1 Cheracebus regulus | reverse complement strand
CCAGCCGAAAGGGTCGCGCTGGCGACCTGTGGGGCTCCTCCACTGGGAATGTCCTGGTCCGTGGGCAGCGAAAATTTATTGGTAAGTGTGGCGTCCACTGGCTCTTTGCGCTTTTACTGGGAGCTGCAATCCTGAGCTGCTAGGGATCGGCCATCTTGGATCTCTCCAAATAAATAACGTTGTTAAGAATAAATAACAATTCTTAAGTTCTTTATTTTTAATTTTTTTTGTATCCCATTCTTCTTTTGTTCTTTTTTCAGTATGCTCTTCTTTATTTTGATTTGTTTCCCCTTTACTTAAATGCTTGCTTCATTTGTCTTGTGTATACAAACTCTGAATTAGTTACTCAAAAGCTATGCATACTCTCTTTTCCCTTGCCTTCCTCTACTTTAGCTGTTATAAAGGACTCAACTTTAACTGCCTTGTACCTAGAGATAGCTCTGGCCAGTGGAGACAACGTATTTTCAGCACCTTGCTCTTCCCATGATAGACACAGATCTTATGATTGGAGATATCACACATATGGATCTTGAGAATGCTGAGGATAGCAAAGGGGATAAACAAGAAAAACTTAGGTATATTGATGACAACACTGAGCAACAACAAAAGCACTGGGTGGCTCGATCATGACAATGCATTGGCTTAGATCATAAACCTCTTACTTATTCAAGACAATATTTCTTGGGTTTTCTTTAGCTTTCTTTTGAACATACTATGACTAATAATTTATATCGTTGCATTTTCTAACATATGTATAAAGTCTATATGAGTACCACTGGACAAATATGTGTGTTTTATACTGGTTATTCTAAGTAGTCTAGAATGTTCTATATATTGTTTTGTTATCTCTTTGTACCCTTAAAGTTTTTATGAGTGTGTACTTTTATTTACTCACATATTTTTAATTTCCAGATAGACTTTGTATTTTTCATGTGTTGTTCTGTTTTAGAATATAGAATGCTATTGTCTTCACTTCCTTTCTGCCAATTCTCTCAAGTCCACATCGATAGTAAGCAGCATCTTTACTATTTCTTAGAACTACTCTTGTACACATTACCAATATGATAAAATCAATAAGTAACTATCAGTTCGTATCTTTTCCAAATTATTGGTGTTATTTGATGCATTTTTATATTTCCTCCTTGAAACATTTTATTTACTTAAAGATCAAGACATTAGTGTCTCTTGTTCTTTGAGGGGAGGAGGCAGTTACATGTCTCTCTTTTTTTGTCTCTTTTGCTGGTTTCTTCTTGTCTGCTTAATCATTAAATGTTACAGTAACCAGTAGTTTAGTTTTTAGATATGTCTTTATTTATACCTATTGTGTAGGTCCCATAATCAAATCACATGACTTTAAACATCATATATAACTCATAAATCACACATTTATATCTCTAGATTTTACTTTGCTTTTGACATCAGATTTTTATATCTAACTACTTACTTGATATCACTACTTGGATATCTAACAGATATCTCAAGCTTTGTATGTCAAAATATACTCATGATATCCTCCCCTAAAATATATCACTCATAGTTTTCCATATTTCCATGACAATTTATTCTCCTAACTGTCAAAAAACCTGGGGTAATTTTTAAGTTTTCTTATTTTCACACAACCATCAGCAAATCTTGTCAGTTTAGTAAGTAAACTGTTTATTTAGTAAGTAAATAAACTTGTCAACAAAGTAAGTTTATTTTATTGCTATTGGGTTACCTACCATAAATACGTAATCTACCATAAACTTTTATTACCCCAAAAATGCATATGAATTTATAATTTAATCATAATTAAAATATGAATATGAATTTATGAAATGAATATTCATATGTATGAATTGATAATTTATATGTGTCTTGAGGATAATAAAAATTGTAATTCTTTTTTGTATATTGGGAAAGAATGTTCACATATTCCTTATATAAAGCTCTATAAACTTGCTGTTAAATTAGTTTTGATTTTTAGTTATAGCTAAGGTCAAAGAAGGTTCAAGGTTAGACTTATTAATGATAGAAGGTAGGTTGTGAAAATCTGAGGAAGGAACATTCTAGGCAAAGAGAAAGCAAGTGTAGTTTCCTTACCTGAAGCCTTTTGTATATCAAAAAACAGAGCTTGAAAAATATTATTGCTGGGTATAGAATTTTATATTGACAACTTTTTGTTTTATGTTGTTTTTGTGAATACTTTAAAGATTTCATTGCACAGCTTTCTGGCTTGTATTGCTTTCAGTAAGATTTTTGCAATCATTCTTACCTCTGATACTCTGTATGTATCTTATTTCTCTGGATAATTTAATAACTGTATTTTTATCACTAATTTTAAGGAATTTAATTATGATATGCCTTGATGTAGTTTTTTCATGTCTTCCATTTTAAGTTCATTGAATCTTTTAGATCTGTGAGTTTATCACTTGCATTAAAAGATTGAAAATTGTTTTTTCTGTCTTACCCTCTCTCCTCTGTTATGGGACTCTAATAACTTACATAGCTACTTAGTTTTACTCTACAAAACAATGATGCTCTGTTCATTTTTTTCTTTACTCTTCTCTCTATATTTCATTTTGTATCATTCTTATTACTATGTATTCAAGCTCATTAATCTTTCTTCTATAGTCTACAATTTATTATTAATCCCATCCAATGCATTTTTCATTTCAGACATTATAACTTACATCTCTAGTAGTTTGATGTAGTCCTTTTTTTTATATTTTCTGTATCTCTCACCATACACATGCTTTCCTTTAATTTATGGAACAATATGTAGTATACTTGCAGTAGATGTTTTATTATCCTTGTCTACTAATTTTATTACCTGAGTTATTTTGGGGTCATCAGTTTTATTCATTTATTTTACTTAAGTTTCATATTTTTCTAGTTCTTTCTATGCTTGGCAATTATTGATTGGTTGCTGTATTAGTTTCCAAGAGTGGTTGTAACAAAGTTCCATGAACTGACTAGTTTAAAACAACAGAAATTTATTTTGCATGTAAGAAAAATCCCCATGTAAGACCTTCTTTATTTCTTTCTGTAATAATAAGTCGGAAGATGTAGCTGTCCTGTCTTCCACTGGGTGGTTCTGACATACGTGCACATAGTGGCTCAAAGGACCTAGGCAACAGAAAGCTTCAATATCAGTTCAATCCCCAGCTTAAGCTGGATTTCAGGGCCCAGGTTTCTAAAATTCTCTTAACCCTCCCATCATGGACACAGAATGGCTACTGAAAATCAGCCATCAGATTATTATTCCAAAGTGAAAGACGGATATTGAGTGGGACTATCAAGCACCAGCCCATTTCTGTTTCCATCTCATTGGTGAGAATCTTGTCATGAGAGCTCTAGCTGCAAAAGAATCTGAGAAAAAACTTAGCTTTCCAGCCTCTATAATAAAAGGAAATAATCAAAATGAAGTTGCAAAGGCATGTTGAGTCAGCCTACCAAAAATGGGTGTCACTTCTCTTATAGAGGTTTAATTTCAGACCTCATTATAGGATTATTTACCCCACTCCCATCATTTTTAGTAGCTGCAAACCTACAAGAAGGAAGTTCTTGAAAAAAAAATGTGCTTAGCTGAAAACATAGGCCATTTTGTTTTGTTTTTTTTTTTCTTTTTAATAAAAAAAGATGGATGATGATTCCAAAATTCACATTCTCAACGTTTTGAACTAGAATGTCATTGTGGTTACCTATCCCTGTCTCAACATTTTATATCAGCATGTGAGGGGCAGATAATGTCTTCCTTTAGGTCAGAAGTCTTCAAATCAGAAGTAACCCAGAAGTTGTGTACTCAAAGAATTGCATCTGTGAAGCCTTCTCTATCCCAGGAGATACTTTAGATGACATTTCCATTGGATCTTGGGAGTGGGTGAGTGAGTTTTGCAAATGGGAAAAAAGTGAATCACTGTGGACAGAGGGTAGAGTATGACAGGCAGTATTTCCTAGAGGTCCACCTCAGTATTTCTCATCCCTTAAACTCTTTTGCAGCATGACTTACCAATCCATTCTCAAAAAGCAGACTCTATGATACACCTCCTCGAAACTGGGCAGAGCTTGAGATTACTTCGACCAATAGAACAGAGCACATATTATAATGTGTCAAGTGATTTATAGTCCTGTTATGAGTTGAGTTGTGTCTCCCAAAGTGATATGCTAAAGCCTTAATCCCTATGTGATCTTATTTGGAAATTAGGTCTTGGCAGATATAATCAGGTTAAAATAGGATGATTTGGGTGAGCCGTACTCCAATATGACTGGTGTCCTTATAAAAAGAGAAAATAAAGATATAGACACACACATAATACAGAGCAAAGATTGTGTGATGACGAAGGATGAGTGTGATGAATCTACAAATGCCTATAGCCTACCAGAAGCTAGGAGAGTGGAATGGAACTGCACGTCACAGGGAACATGGCGTTATCAATACCTTGATTTTATACTTCTGCTCTCAGAACTTGGAGATAATAAATTATGTCACTTTAAGCCACCTAGTGTCTCACAGGCCCATTTTATAGCGACTGTGGGAAACTAACACTTGGCAGCTTCTGTGTTCTACCTCTTGGTGTACTCATTTCAAGGACCCTGACTCAGAGCCATAACACTTGTCTTGAGAAATCTAAGCCATATGGAGAGGCCACATGTAGGCATTGTTAATAAATCGTTAGTTAAAAGCCCCAGTCAACACCTTTTTTACAAGCCATCAATTGTCAGCCATGTGTATGAGTCTTCTTGGATATCCAAAGCAGTCGAGACTCTAGATAACCACATTCACCATCTCACTGCAGCTGCATGAGAAATTCCAAGTGAGAACTGCCCAACTAAGCCCAGTCAATCTATAGATCTCTGTGAGATCATAATAAACTAGTATTTAAGCTGCTAAATCTTGGGGTACTTTATTATAAACCAACAAATAATGAGAATTCTAAGCTCGGCATTAAACCTCCAAAATGTTCCCAACTCTAGCTTTAAATTAAAAGTCGATAGTTTAAATATCTGGGTACAACTTTTAATTGAGTGAGGCAAATTGCTTTAGAGTCCCTTGGTATGATAAGAAAGAATATCTCCTAATTTTTAACCAGAGATAGTTAAGCCAGGATTTTCAACCATTTGAATTTGAGATGTTGTTTTGAATACTGAAGTTTGAAGGGATGCCAGATCATATTGATTAAATACTTGCAAAATAAGGCAGTAATACTTACAACTCATTGCTTCAATATAAACTATATTAAAATTTTTATTAAAAGCAGCTAGCATTATTACACTTGTCACTTGGCTGACCATCAGCATGTCACTAAGTAAAACAGTTCATTTCCATGATAAGACCCACAACATACACTTCTTGTTTGTTAAATAAACAGGTTTTCTCTTCCTACAAGGTTCTTGTTCAGCTGTGCCAGCAAGTTGCAGCATATATTACCCTTACCTGCCAGGTTTTCTCAATTTAATCTTCCTTTTAACTAAAATTACTGTTATCATTTATATTAATCAATATTTACTCATACACCTGTGATGAGTTCTTAGTCCACCAAAAATACCAGGGCAAGGTAAATCACTGTCTCTTAGGGGAAAACAAATTCGTCACTAAATACTGGTTTTCAAAATTGCAAATCAGAAAGACTCATGAGAAATGCAATTTATTCTGAGTCAAGAGATAACCTATACTAAAAGTTTATTTCTCATTACTGTTTTTCATACTCTTTTCATTTTAGACACATGGAAAGAATTGATCTCCACACCTTACACACCTTATGATTTTTCAAAGTAATACTAAAAGTTTTATCTAGTGATTAACATATCACATGAAAATTGTAGGCTTTTTATACGTATAGTTTTATATATTAAAAATGTATATAAATGTCCCTTCAAAGATGCCTGTATTTATCCTAATGCTTCTGAATTATTTTCTCTGCCTTCCAGTATCTGATTACCCAGATCATACACATCTCACCAAATTCTTAGACTACAATTTCAAGGAAGTCTTTTTTCCCTCACTCCAGTGAAATGAATCTTACCATCTATTGAACATCAGTTGTTATCTCCTCTTATTTTGTGGCTTTCCTGAGTTTACCATGAATTTTAATTATTCACAGTACTAAAGACAAAGGTTATAAGTTTTATATATTTTGAGTCTTAAGTGTCTAGTCAACTTTAGTGTTTCTAAAAGTCCTCCCTTGGTATCTATGGGGAATTTGTTCCGGGAATCCTAAGAACACTCAAATCTTTGGAAGCTCAGTTTCCTTATATTAATTGGCATAATATTTGCATGTAACCTAAGCACATTTTCACATATATGTTAAATCATCTTTAGATTACTTATAATACCTAATTCCATGTAAATTCTATGCAAATAGTATACCCTATTTTAAAACATATCATTTTTAATTTTTGTGTTTTTTTAAATATTATTTATCTGAAGCTGGTTGAATTCCTAGATGTGAAATTCACAGATATAGAGGACCAATCTATATTCAATTTTTGTAATTAAGTGGCTAGCTGACTGATGAGTAGGCAGGTTGTGAGGAATAACTTTCCCTGTGAACATCATTAAGTCAATAAGCTAGTAACAGCAAAAACATTGCAAAGTCAACCCAAGCGTTCCTAGGAATATATACTAGCAGATAAAAAAAGTTAAGCAGTGACTAATGGAAGAACACTTTTTATAATAACCTAAAACTGGAAAACCTTCAAATGTTTATCATTGGAGGAAAAACAATAGAAGAATCTGCAACAACTAAAGAATAAACTACTGATGTATACAATCATTTGGATGATTTTCAAATCATTTTTAATAAAAAAGCCGATGCCCAGCAAAGTACATATTATATGATGATATTTTTATTCAGTTCAAAAATAGGCAAAAAAAACCTCTGTTTACAGAAAATGGAACACTGTCCCTGGACATGGTGAATTTAATGGAGTGATATTAAGACTTTTAAGGATAAGCTGACATATCTACAGTCACAGTGGAAAACATTAACATTGGCAGAGAAAAAAAAGACTGTTTATAGAAGATTTATAAATTAAAAAGCATGTGTGATCTAATTGATGTATATAGAGAGTTGAATGATGATTACCACTTGCTGGGAAGGACAATAAAGTGGTCAGGGGTGGGGAAGTAGGAATGGTTAATGGATACAAAACTATAGATAGAATGAATAAGATCCAGTATGTAATAGCACAACAGGGTCACTTCTGTCAACAATATTTTATTGTACATTTAAAAATAACTAAGAATATACATGTATTGTTTGTAACACAAAGGATAAATGCTTGATGTGCTAAATATCCCATTTACCCTGATACGATTATTAGGCACTAGAGCCTATATCAAAATATCTCATGTACCCCATATATATACCTACATAAATTACAAATAAAATAATAAATAATAATAAAATAAGCAAAATACAAATAAAAATAATGTCACTATTTTATGTAAATTTCTGTGTACCCACAGAAATTACCAATACAACAATAATTCCCCAAAGCAACAAATATATAACTATTATTCTTTTGATGCTCATATGAAATATTTTTAAAACTGACTTCATAAATGCCATGTAAGAAATCTCAAAGTTTTAAAATTAGCTGCATTATCATATATTCAGCATGAAACTATATTATACAGAAGAAATTTGCTAAATGCACTGTAAATGATTAGAGCCAATAATTAGAAGTTTCATATGTTTCTGTGTGTATGTAGACATATAAATTGATAGATTTACTTGGAAAGATCACACCCTTATATAAAAGTTACAAAACATTTATGAATAAATGATGAGAAAAAATCTATTTATCAAAGTATCAGAGATTTAGAACACTAGAAATTAAAGAAAAAAACCCAGAATAACTGGAGATAACATATCTCACCGAAAACAAATAGCTACTCAGTTCCAGAAGATTCTCATCTGTGTGAATGTGGTTCCCATCCTGACAAAGTTTTTAATTTTACTTTTTTAGATTATCCAGGGAAAATAACTTTATTTAAAATCTTTCAATTGATAAATGTCGGAAATCAACTTTTAAAAAATATACTACATGAGACAAGATAAAAAATATGGTCCCGGCACTGAGGGTCACGCCTCTAACCCCAGCACTTTGAGAGGCTGAGGCGGGCGGATCATGAGAGCAAGAGATCGAGACCATCCTGGCCAACATGATGAAACTCTGTCTCTACTAAAATACAAAAAACTAGCCGGGCATGGTGGTACACTCCTGTAGTCCCAACTACTCGGGAGGCTGAGGCAGGAGAATCACTTGAACCCGGAAGGTGGAGGTTGCCATGAGCTGAGATCAAGCCACTGCACTCCAGTCTGGGTGACAGAGCAAGATGAAAAAAAGAGAGAGAGAGAGACAGAGAGAGAGAAAGAAAGAGAAAAAAAAGAAAAGAAAAGTAAGTCTGCAAACAGAATTCTCCTAAGCAGTGATCTTCAAAGTTAAGGCCCTGGTGTAATCACATCCGAATTGGTATCTCCAGTGAACTTCTAGGGAATGCAAATGCTCAGCCTCTGCCACTACCCCTGCAAATGCAAATTCTGTGGGTAGAGCCTTGGAATCTCTTTGACAAGCTCATTCTTAGAGACAGTCAAGTTTAAGAAACACTGCAAAAGCCTAGAGGGGTTTGACTATAATTTCCCAACTTTCCAATCCAGTTTGTTTGTTTGCTTGTTTTGAGACAGAATTTTGCTCTTGTTGCCCAGGCTGGAGTGCAATGGCACAATCTTGGCTCACTGCAACCTCCACCTCCTGGGTTCAAGCGATTCTCTTGCCTCAACCTCCCAAGTATCTGGGATTACAGATTACAGGCACCCAACAACCACACCCAGCTAATTTTTGTATTTTTAGTAGAGATAGGGTTTCACCATGGTGGACAGGCTAGTCTCGAACTCCTGACCTCAGGTGATCCACCCACCTCAGCCTCCCAAACTGCTGGGATTACAGGCATGAGCCATCATGCCCCGCCTGTTTCTTTTTATCTTATTGATCCCAGACAATGGTTCTCTTTTTTTGCATAGCATCAGATTTGGCATCAGTCAGAAAGACATATAATTTGTCAGATCATTGAAAGGAAATGCTTGATCATTTAAGAAAAAAGATATAGTAGAGGATAAAGAATTTTAAAAACATTAAAAATAAAAAGATTAAAAGAAAAAGCATTATTATATGGGCTTTATCTTTTGAAAAGAAAGCAGTACATGGAATCACTCCTACCAAGGGATAAAAGAAGTTCAGGAGACTGACGTGATAAAGGATGTTCTTATTTAGATAGAAAAAAAAAGTGAAATATAAGAAAAAAGAAGGTAGGGAGATATGCTGGTGAAGAGGTATCCATGGTAAACTAGTACAGTTTACTCTAAAACTGTACATGCTCTGATTGAGTTATATGGTAATTTATCTTTCTAAAAGCAAAAACTTTTTTTCGTCATAGCCACCTGCTATGTTGATTTGTTTTCTAAAGAAAGCCTAAGCCCTAACAAGGCAACAAAGAGCCATATAAACCTAATGAAAACCAGACAACTTGATTTTCTACCAAAAGGCATTATAGTGAATAATTAAATACAGTTCGATTACTTGCTGAGTTGTTAGCACGATGATGCCTTAGGGAAGCAAAGTATGTTTCATAGTGTGTTGTATGTGTTTGCATTCACAAATAGCCAGTGGGATGTTATTAATCAAACAGAATTTCAGTTTCTTGTGTAGGGCAAATCTTCCAAGACTGACACACAATAACCATAGCTAAAGTGCAAGACAGTAAATAATAAACACATTTCTTATACTCCTTTGGTAAGATCCAGAATTAAATACAGACAAAAATAAAATCATTTGACTTTTTAAATATATTTCCCATCTGATGAATTGAAATTTGAAATTCATCAATGAAACTTCGTTTTCAATCTATAGTCTGCTCCTCTTCAATGGTCTCATTTTAAGTAATGAATGGAATGACTAATTTATAAATGAGCTTAAACTCACAATCAACTGAAGACAGATAGTGTTTGTGAAAGCAGCTGGAATCAAATATGTTCAAAATGAGTCTCAATTTGTGATTGGGTAGGTGACTGAGTTTAAAGGCATTGCTAGTGATTGTTGTGAGGAGCAATCCAGAAGAACATCTCAGAGCAAGTGGTTACTTGAGACTAATAGGTTTGGATTGTCTGGAAGAGAAGAAGTTGTGAGAAATATGCAGACAGCCCGTAATACCACATGGTGGAACATGGCAGCAGACACAGTGAAGCAGTGATGCAACTCTGCCAGGCAGAGCTTCTGTCAAAATAAGGAGGGTTTGCTTCTGTGGCAGTACTATGGGGATTACATCATGGTTGGAAACTGATAAGCATGGGTCACCAAACAATTTAAGTCTTACCGTTTTTCTTTACCTTATGTGTTAGTCTGCAAAGACTTAGTAGGCAAAATAAAGTGGTCGATTTTAAATGCCTAAGTTTGGGAGCAGATTTTGGCAGGAGGTCAAAATGTTCTGGTAGTATTGCACAGGCCAATAAATCAGCAGAGACAAATTTGGATGATAAGCATTAAAAAAAAAACTATAGCTAAGAACTATAGCTAAATGAGAACGAATTTATAGTTAAGGCAAGAAGAAAGAGAGAGCATTGTATTTGCTCATGGAAGGAGAGTCTAGGTATGCTAAGAACTTCTATTTCTTTAATTTTTGATTTGTTTAGAATATCAAAATATCTCACGCTGTTGTTGCAAATAATTTGTCATTGTATAATAGTTGCATTTTCTAGAACAATACTGATTCTATGTGATCTATTCACTCTTGCATAATTTCAATCTTGTGCCAATGCCAATAGGCTAAATATGGACAATTCTTTTCAATAAATGAGAAAAATATCCCTCATATGATCACTCATAGAGTAGAAAACCATTTGTAAGAGTAGATATCATCACATCTGAATTCAGATGAAAGTTCACGTCATCTTTCTTGTTTGTTCTTTCTTCCGTTGAAAACAAGTCATTGTTTTATTTTTAAGGTGTTCTGTGAACACAGAAATCTGATCAGTAATCTATGTTACATTTTCTCTTCTTATGATATTATGTGTTTGACTAAAATGTGGAGAAATTATTTGAGGAATGTTTTAAATTACAAATGCTCAAAAGCAGGTTTTTGAAAACACGAAGTTGATGAGTGTGGTTCATCGTTGGTTTTTTTTTTCTGACAAAATAAAGGGATTACTTGATTAAACATTTCAGTTTTTGTATTTTTATTTGGTTTTTCTTCTAAGGATAACAATACAAGTGATTTCCTAGGCAGTACAAATGTGTTCTCCAGAGGAGAGAAAATGATAATGACACTTTCTCAGTGTGATAGGGGCTGGTACTCTGCCATGAGCCCTACTCATTTAGACACATCTACAATCAGTAGTAGTGATCACTTGGCTGTTGCTCTGCTTCAAAGTAAATGTAACATCTTTTATTCTCTCAAGTTGAAACAGTCCCATTTGTCATTAAGTGAAACACTGTACTGTGAGGATAGTTTTAGTTTTAGGTTTTTCTCACTTTTTAACCTCCCAGCTGGTAACATGCCCATTTATCATTAGGAAGAACATTGTACTGAGGATGGCGTAAACTTAAAAGCTTTTTGTTCCTGGAGGAGCAGAGTCTCAAAACTTAATCATAGAGACATGGAAGTTTGAAACAAAATTATTATTTAAGAATTTGTCTCCATTTAACAGGAGAACAAAATTGCATCTTAAAACATTTCTACCCATTTCTTTTACTAATAGCTGAGTAAGTCAGTGTCCATGCTGTTTGCTGAAGCACTTTAATTATGGTGTAATGTACCTACAGTTGGGTTGAATTGCTATAGAGCAAAAGTTAAGAAGCGATTGAAGCAGAAAGTTTTAAAAGCTTTTCAGCTCCAAGTATTCTGCAGAAGGAAGTTGTATATTCTAAAGCAGTGCAAATATTGAGAGTTAAGGGGCTTGGGAAAGGGGGAAAAGAACATTTTTATCATCACCCTGGGACTGTTTGATGGTAAAACAGAAACATCCTCCTACTGTTGCACAAAGGAAGCATTTTTGAACAAATGGTGCAAGGTATTTGTAGGAGGAATCATATGCCTCCTGAAATTCTTAATTCTCATGAATTTGTACAGTATCCAATCAGTAAAACAAAGCTAAGGACCAGAGAAAACTTTCTGTATTTCCTATCTCTCTATAACTGAAGAATATAAATACTTCCAGATGTAAGACTCATGTTTCCCACTAGAAAATTCTGTCAGAAATTTTAACAGGCATGCATCTTCAAAAAAGTTACTTAGTTTAATAATTCTCAAGACTTAGCATGCATCAGAATCACTTAAAGAGATTGTTAAAACACAGATCACAAATTTGGGAGAAGCAAGCTACCATGTTGTAAGCATCCCCACAGAGAGACCCAAGCCTGACTGTACCCTCTTAAGAGAACTTGGGGCAGAACCAGCCAGCTAAGCTACTTGCAGATTCCTGATTCCTGTCCCTCAGAAACTGTGTGAAGTAGTAAGTGTGTGTTAAGATGCTAGGTTTTGGTATTCATTGTTATACCAAATAGATAACTAATACAATAGTACATGAAACTGTTCATAAAACTCCAAACTTTAGAAACTGTAGACAAAGGCTAAGAATAAGCTGCAATTAAAACTTCAACTGACATACATAACACACAGAAAGGTGACCACCGTGAAGTACCTTTTCATGAATCATAATGGTCCATGGACTAGTCTAGGAAAAAAAAGCATCAATGGCTCATCTAGAACAAATTGGCAGGAAAAGAAGTTTCAAATGAGACCAGCACAAAGCTGTTCCAGGTTCATTTATTAAAAAAATAATTTCATCCATAAATAAGATCTGAAATTCATAGCATTTATAGTTGTAATTTATAATTTAAATACATATTTAAATGTATACATTAATCTAATCTACAAAACTTGCTTACGTATATATGTCGAGTTCAAAATAATTGTTTTATATACCTGCATGTACAACTTTCTAGAGGTTGACTTCTCGATTAAGTATATGGCTATCTCTATCAAATATCAAATATAATATAAATAAGCAAGGATGACAAATATGTTTCAAGTTATAAAGCAACTCTCAGGATCTCACAGAGACTCAATGGATCACTGTATTAAGAACTCTGATCCCATAATCAGACTAAATGAGGAAAGTGTGATCATTTACAGGTGTCTGTGTTGGGCATAGTGTTGGTAGATTATTGGCATCTCATCAGAAGAATCAAGGCAAAAATAAAAAATAGAATCTTGTTTCTCAGAACAGATGAAACAGATAAGAAGCAACTTAGATTTGGTTACTTATTTGCTTTGAGTAAGGAAAATTTATTGGAACTCAGCTTATATCAATTCAGTTTCACAGAAACATGTGCCACGCAACGAAATGACCCTTTAGTAAAAGGAGGAATAGGACATTATCCTTGAGATCTTGAATATATTTTTCAGAGGTGTAAATACATATCTATATTATAGGTTTTCTTCTTTTGTACTACCATAACACACTAACTTAGAAATAAGTCAACCCAATAGGCATTGAAAAACAGTAATAGTGAAGCCAAATTTCTTCCTCTCTGACATGATCATCATCATCTGTTTGTTCCAGCCACTTCAAATGTTAAATCTAAGGTTAACATAGAGATTGTCATTAAAAAGGCAGAGTGATGTATGGATTCAGTGATTCCTGATACACAGTCAACTCTAAAATACCACCTGCTTTCACACTCAAGAATTCCTACCAACCTTGGTCTCCATAACTTGGTTTAAGAACAAATGATATCTACTATCTTTTATTATATTTACACCTAACAAATGTTTTAGCTGATTTTTTTTTCTCATCACAGAATTAATATGAATTTGACTGCAATGTCAGTCTTTTTATTTCATTTTGTTTGGATAATAATAATACACCTATAACCCTTGAATCATGCTAGCTATAAATATGATATGAATCAATGACTATGATTTTCTAATATAAAATGTGAAATATTGTAAATCACCTTAAGATTTCCTTTTTACCTGAATAGGGAAGTAAACCAGTGGATTTCATAGGGAATGAAAGTTTTATAGAAAGAACACAGATGAATTGTAACCTTTGAAGTCTGTACATTCTGGAGCACAAATAGGAGTTTGAAATATCTGGGTTCTAGGTTCAAAACTTAACTTTTCAGAAGTGCTGACCTAAATCATATATATTAGTATTTCTAATGCTTTCATAACAATGTAACACAAATGAAGTGGCATAAACTACAGAAAGTTGTTATCTCACAAGAGGCCAGAAATCTGAAATTAAGATGAGAACATACCTGGTCCCTTCTGAGGACTGTCAGAGTGAGTCTGTTCCATGTCTCTTTTCCTAGCTTCTAGTGGGTTGATAATTGTTGCCATTTCTTACTCGCGGAAACATCCTTCAATGTCTGCCTTCATCTTCACATGGTATTTTCCCTGTGTGTTTGTCTGTACTCAAATTTCCTCTTTTTATAAGGACACCAGTCATATTGGAATACAGCCTATCCTAATGACCTAATTTAAAATAATTATATCTGCAGTGATCCTGTATCTAAAGTCACATTCTGAAGTACTGATAGGACATCAACATTTAAATTTTGGGGGAAAGGTGGGTACAAATCAACTCACAGTGCCATGTGCAGTGAGAAATATAGCTATGGTCATCTTCGAAAAGTACAATCTGACAAGAAGATTTTATTTGATCCAAACGAGGTATAAAGCAAAGCCATAGCCATGGATTACATGCTAAATTTTATGTCTTTACTCCATATGTATTTATTAAGTGTCTTATACTTAATAAGTTCTGTTAGGAGTTATCAGGTTTGAATCAAGAATAATGTATAGTACTTGTCCTCATGAAGTGACCAATCCAATGAAACATAAAACATGGGTGTAAACATTTTTAAAGATTTTTTTTTTCATGCTAAAAGGCTGTAGACATTCAGTGACTGAACTCAGAGTTCAGACAGTTCACAAGATCTAGTTAACTGGATCTTGAGGAATTGGAGCGAGTTCAATTCATGGAGGAGTTCTTGTATAAGACAAAAGCAAATAAAGCAAAATTGTTTCTCTGGAGGGACATAAAAGATAAGACAGCTATGCAAATGGGCATATAAAAGAAGATACAAAATATCAGTGAGAAGGATAGAGAAGGATCTTTGAAGATGTTAGCATTTGAGATTAGCTTGGAAAATGCAGAAGATCTGAAATACAGAAAAGAAAGATAGAAGTTTATGATTTTCTGTACAAGGCATATTACAGAAATATTCATGTAGTCTAATGTGCCAAGGGTATATAATGTGTTTAGTAAAGGGTGAAAAATGAGAATAGAAAAAATAAATAGAGTCACAAAGTAATGAGCCTTATACTTTTCCAAAGAATGAAATAGAAAAAATATGTAGAAGAAATGAAATCTATCTGGAGCCCTTTTAGTGGTTGGTATTCTTGTATATTTTTAATTCTATCAAACTACCTTCTCCACCAGTAGTCATCCTTATCAAAATGTTCCCCAATGCTTCATATTTGTTAAAGAAACAACTGTTGAGCATCTCTCTTCTTGGTTTTTTTCTTATTTTTTCTCTGATATTTCTTTAGTGGTTCAGATTAAGAACAAATATTGTTATCCATATATTTTGTATTGTCATGCATTTTAATTTAGAAATCACTCATACAAAAAATATAAATTGAAACATGTTGAGTCTTCTACCCAACTTTCACGGTTTCAATCATTCTATATTATTGAATCCCCATACTTCCGTCAGGATATCTTGACTATTCTGTGTGATGCAGGGTCATCTTACATAGACACTAAATGAAGGTGCCAATGGCAATCCATGTATCAAATATTGTAACTGGATAAACATGGATATTATATTGTAAATCATACATAATTATATAAAATTGATATATCTTAAATACTACACATACATAAATATTTTCAAATTACTAAGCTTAATTTCTTCTTTATTTTTAGATACAGCATAAACTTTTACACAAATTCTAGGATTTTCTTCATGTGTTCCTCTGGGTAATCTTCCAAACTCTTAAGAGTGCATTAATCTCACTTGGGAGATATCTAGAGTAAACCTATGGAAATGAACTTGTTGAAGACAGGAGATGGAGAAGAAAAATAAATGTAGGCAAAATAAAAATAGGCAAAATGCAACTGGCATCTCACTGAATATGGGGCTTTAGATAGTCCTTTTGAAAACTCGTTGGGTAAGCATATATTCTTTGTGAGGAATATTGACTAGTTTTGGCATAAAACAACAACGATTAACAATATGAACATCAAAAGCTTAATCTTAGTGCTCAAAACATATTGCTTAAACTATTTGTAGTGTTTTCAATGTGATATTAAATGTACACATATTACCTAGGCAATACCCACCAAGAAGTGAATGTATTGAGTTCTAGAAGAAGCTATCCAACATGAAGATTCAATTTGGGTAACAGAATGCACAACAAATTGGCATGAATTTTGTATAATTTCTGCCATAATGAATTATCTTTCAAAAAAGAAAAATTGGCAAAACATTTGTTTGTTGGAAGACCCCTTTAAGCTAAGTGCTAAGTACAATTCATTCCGATGCATTTCAGTATTCATCTTTTTTCAACGATCTCATCCAACTGATCAGCTGTCATTGTATCAGAAGACAAATATATCTATCAAGAGGGTGTCAGAAGGAAAGCAGAGAGCAAAACAAATATCTAAAAATTTGAGACAAAACACAGTAAGAAGATAATCTAGAAAGGGAGAGATGCATCATGAGAACCCACAGTGGAGAAGTAGACAGGGACCAAGTTTTTCCCAGAACACAATGAGGCAGAAGATTTTTTTCTTATTTTTAGACTGAGTCACACTCTGTTGCCCAGGCTGGAGAGCAGTAGCACAGTCTCAGCTCACTGCAGTCTCCACCTCCCAGGTTCAAGCAATTTTCATGCCTCCGCCTCCCAAGTAGCTTGGATTACAGGCACTTGCCACCATGCCTGGCTAATTTTTGTATTTTTAGTGGAGATGGGGTTTCACCATGTTGGCCAGGCTGGTCTCGAACTCCTGACCTCAAATGATCCACCTGCCTTGGCCTCCCAAAGTGTTGGGATTACAGGCGTGAGCCACGCTCCCTGCCCGGCAGAACTTCATTAATACAGCCTTGACCCCCCTCATTCGCCAGGGAGCTTCATAAATGTCAGATATCATTTGTATCTCTAACCTCCTGCTTCCTGTTTCTCATAAACTTTCTTAACCCTCGCAGCTTCCCATCCACTCTTACATAGGTTGCTTCACAGAAGAGTTACCTAGCTAAAGCAACCCATTTAAGTGCTGAGCACTTCCTCCTGCATAATCTCTGCTTGGAGTTGCTTACAGGTCCTACTTTGGTTTCTACACATTGTCATGAGGAGATGGGATAGTTCCCCTGACCCTCTTCACGGGCAGGAACTGGAGTGGCTCGTTTCACTTAGCCTCACGAGAGGGAGCCTGCCAGCAAGCAAGTGTGGGAACGAAATGAGCAAATGCTGGAACAACCGAGGTGAACGAATGCTGAAACCGGTCACTCGCACCTCTCTAATGGGAGCAGGCTCTGTGCAGGCCCCGCAGCAGTGTCCAAGAGTGTTGCAACCCATGCTCTTTCAGCTCTGCCATGTGCAGACAGTCAAGTGCCAAGCAGCTCAGTGGAGGGTCAGGCTGGCAGGCCCTGTTTTCCCGGCACCCGCGTTCATGTCCAGCATGAAGAATCAGGTCCCACGAACTGTTTGAAAGGTAATGAATGCGGAAGACTTTGTTTAGCGGAGAGTGGCTCTCAGTAGAAAGCGAGGCTAGAAAAGGGATGGGAAGGTGATCTTTCCCCGAAGCCGGCCATCTTTGGCTGGGGCCCTCTGCAAAGCCACACCGTCTGAAGTTAGCCGCATCTATCTGTAGTCTCAGATGCTCGGTTGCTTCTTGGCTTGCCGCTCAGCCACTTGAATTCTCGATGCTTAGCTGCTTGTGTTGTTCTCCGAACTGAAGTCTTTGCGGGACAGGCCAAAAAGGGAACATTTGGGCAGGAAAAACAGGGTCAGCTGTTTTCACTTAGGGCCACGGTTCCAGACTTAAGGGTGTGGCTTAGCCCAGAACCCAGCCCTTCCGTATCAGTCTCTGTGACATATTTGTAGTCTGGATATTTAACTCTATTTTGCTCCAGATCACAAATCCTATGTGATCCTGGCCTCATGTGTTCCTCACTTTTACTTTTCTGTATGTTTTATTTTGTGATATATTTGATGCACTATTTGCTTTTCTGCCCATGGCCCAAATCTAATGCCTTTTCTGGAACTTTTATTAAACATTATTTTCCTGACAAAAAATCTGCTATATACCTCTCCTGAGCTTGTCAAAGTTTACAGCTAGAGAACTGAGAACTGGTATTCTTGTTTCGTTTGTTTGTTTTTGTGGCAGAAGTCAGAAAACTACAAGCTATAGGCTAAATCCTTTCCAGTGCCTGTTTTTATAAAGTTTTAGTGAAATACAGACATGCCCATTGGTTGATCTATTGCCTGTGGATGTATTTGTACTATGGAAGAGTTCAGTAGTTGGGACAGTGACCATATGATACACAAAGCCTAAAATATTTACTATTTTGCCCTTCATAGAAAAAGTTTGCTGATCTCTGAGTTAGAATTTTGAAGAAATGAGGAATCCATTTCAGTAATGCAAATAAAGAGTATTTAACTTCTCCAGAAGAAAAACGGAGAAAGTGAAGATTGGTGCAAAAGTGGAAAAAGGTGGGATTTTCCCGTAGCTACTCTCATTCTGGATTTCCCTTCTTTCCTTTAGAACAGATGTCCAAATACTCTCACTAATCTAATGCAGAAAAGCTTCCTCCTCTATGACTTCCTCTGATCCTGTGGCATGTGCCTGAACAGAGCTTTCCAGTAGAATTTCCTGTGATGATGAACATACTCTATATTCTGTATTTTCCAGTAGAGTAATTAATACCACCACGTAGCTATTGAGTAATTAAATGTTGTTAGGGTGATTGAAGAACAGACTTCTAAAATTTTATTTTATTTTAATTAAGTTAAATTCAAATTACAATAGCCACACATAACTAAGGGCAGTCAGATTGAACAAAACAGTTCCAAACTTTGGTCTTCTCTCTATTTGAACTATCATTAAATATTTGTATTTTCTTAGTAGAGTGGTAGATTTGATATTAGATGTGGGAATCTCAGAAAACAATTAATGCTCATTATTTTATACTGAGTCACTAATATTGCATATGTATTGGCTCTGAAAGCTATATTTGTGTCTAAAAATAGATTATTGATTCAATTAATGATAACTTTTTTTTCAACTCACTCTGCTAAACCACACTCTGGATATTGGGGCTGTGGCAGAGAATGAAGCAGAGAGACAACAAATAAACGACTAAATGTGTATTGGGGCAAGTTATGATTGGTTTCCAATAAGAGAAAAAAGATATCAGCAAGTCAGTTAGGAGATTCATCTTCCCTGGCTCTGAATACAGGTAATCAAATTACTTCTTAGATTTTATGTTAACACATCAGGCCTTAGGTGAAATTAGAGCCTGGATTTACACTGTATACAACATCCATTTAAAGGGGTCCACTTAAAGTGGACCAAATGGCAGAATCAAAGTAAATCTTTGGAAGAACGCAATCTTAATGCAGGCCTTACAGATTTCTCACAGATAAACTTCTAGCAAATATACAAGTTAAACACACACACACACACACACACACACACACACACACACACACACACACACGAGAAAACCAGGTATAAAGGTAAGAATAATTTAAAAACATATAATGTAATACCAGTATCACATGGCCAAGGATTTCAGCTAAGTAGAAGAAGTAGAAGCCAGGACTTAATATTTGAAACAATGGAAGAATGACCCCCGAGCTTTTCAGAAATTTTAAGGGCTTCTCCATCAACCACAGGCCCAGAGTTCAAGGACCTGAGAAGCAGAATGATTTCAAAGGAGAGGTCCTGCTCCCAGTGCTGCCTCATGTTGCAGGCTTGGACCCAGCACTCTAACATCCTGCTTTTCTGTAGCTCCAGGTAAAGCTCAAACAGACCCCAGCAGAGCTCCAGGGGCAGAATCCCAGCCTTAGTGTGTTCATGAGTGGGGATGTCCTCCACAGTGGGCCTGGAGGGTGTACGTCTAGTCAAAGAAGATTATTCTCAAGACTTAAGGTTTGGACTTGCTGGAAACCTGTTGCTCCTTTCTTCTTCTTTCTCTCTTTTGGAATGGGAATGTCTGTTGAGCCTGTCTCATTATGGTATTTTAGAAGCACATGATTTGTTTGATTTCACAGATTCACAGCTGAAGAGCAGTTTGCTTTAGAATGACTTCTGCCTTTAGTCTCACTCAAATCTAATTTAGATGATATTTAAACGAGACTTAGGACTTACCCTTTAAATTTGGTACTGGAACAAGTTAAGACTTTGGGGGCTATTGGGATGAAATGAATGTATTTTGCATGTGAGAAACACATCCATTCTGGGGGCCAGGGTCGTGATGCTATGGTCTGAATATTTATATCTCCCTAAATTTCATATGCTGAAATCTTCACCCCCAAGTTGATGATGTTATAAGATGGGTTCTTCAGGAGGTGGTTGGGTCATGAAGATAGAGCCCTCATGAATTGGATTAATGATTTTGTAAAGGGAGCCTGAGAGATACTTCTCTTCATTCAGCCATGTGAGGATAGAGTAAGAAGTAAGCTAGGAGGAAGTAGGAAGTGTGCCCCTCACCAGATATCAAATCTGCTGGTTCTTTGATCTCGGATTTCCCAGCCTCCAGAACTGTGAGAAATAAGTTTCTAAGTCACCCCTTCCAAGTCTATGGTATATATTTTTTTTTATAGCAGCTCAAATGGACTAAAACAGTGGGCATCCATAGTTTTTACCTAATTTGTATGGAAGTAGTTCTAATTGCTAATTCATGAGTTTAAGGACCAGCAGAATGTTTCTGATACAGGGTTCAGCAAACTGTGATGCATAGGCCAAATGCCCACACCCCATTTTCATAAAGGTGTATTGGAATTCAGACATGCCAGTTATTTACATATTTCCTATGGCTACATTTATACTACAGTGATGAGCAGAGTTGAATGTGGATCACAAAGCCAAAAAAATTTTTATCTTACCCTTTACAAAAATGTTGACTGAACCTTTAGATAAGTAGACAGAAATATATTGATTACATAGGTATATATAAAAATATCAAATATATTTCTTTATAAATATGGCATATTATGAGCTTTTAAACAAATTATAAGTTGAACTATATCAAGTACTTTTTTCTAATGTTGGTATTATATTTGCTTTACTCTTTAATCTTTTAATGTAGCATTTTAAAAATTAACTTATAATATTAAAGTATTTTATCACTAGGATAAACAATATTTATTTATTTATGATACCTTCTAATACATCAAGAGTTTTAATTTGAAAATTTGGGGGATATTTGCATCTCTATAAATAATATGTTTTATAAGTTTTCTGTACTATTTCTATAATTTTGATATAAATTACGTTTATCTCATGGGAGAAAAGTACATTATAAATCATTAATATGTCACATTAAGTACGATTCTGGATGTTTTCTTTAAAAATTTACTCAAATTACATAAGTCTACTGCCTCTTGGAAGCATTTTTGATGTTAAACATTTTTAATTTCTTTCACATATTTTATCTATTAGCATAGTCTATGGCTCTTGAATTATTTTATAATTTCTAAAATATATTTATTTTATTCAGTTTTGCAAATCTATTAAAAATGATCATATATAGCAATGGTCAACTATAGACACTGTCATAGCAGTATCTAGATTATAGATTATATTGCCAGATAAAAACAAAATGACAGTCTGGTAGTTAAAAATGGTACATTATTGTTTTAATAATATGCATTTCCTTGAACCTGAAAGGGTAAAGATGTACAGATACAGGAAATTAAATTTCCTTTCCTGTGAATGTTTTATTTATATTATTGAACTACTTCTTTGAGGTTTTTTTTTCTCATTCATTTGCAGTTACCTTTTATGTAATGTGTAGATTATCATTTTAACAATCATAATGTTGCAATTATATTAGTCTTCCCCTGAGCTTGTCTTTTAATTGGGTTTATAGCTTGATTGTGGTTTATAGCTTGGTGATTGGGAGTGATAAGGTCTAGAGTTATGTCATTCTCAGATGGGTAGGCAATTCCTAACTTTATCCAGTGAATCCAATTGTTACTTTCTGCAATAAACAGGTACAGAGGTTGTCCCCATACTCTGAAAGATATTGATGTCTGAGCTCCTATGTCTGTGTCTGCTTCTTACTGTTTGTAGCTTCAGGTTTAAACCGCAACCTAACATGGTAGATTCCCTCGTTTTTCACTTTAATCTCTAGAAATGTCCTTTTCTTGTATTTTAACCTATGATTTTTTAAAGTATTTAAAACATTTAATATACCATTTTTGATGTTTGCATTGGTATGAAAAGGTTTCAAAATATGTTCGACTCACAGTATAATCTTTAAAAAAGTTGTATTTTGTGCTTCTGTTTTAATCAATTATTTAATATTAGTGCATATATATTATACATATATATGTGCATATATATGTATGTGTTTGTGTGTATTTTCTCCTAGTTTCTTTTCTGGGATGGAGTGGGGGTGAGAATTATTTTAACACAGTTTTTCAAATTGTCTAAGGAATGCATTTAAAAATGAATGCATTTCCCCCTTTATTTTCTCTTTGGCTATATCTTTTAGGTTGGAATATATAGTATTGTCTTTGTCCTTTCTTTCCAGTCTAAATTTAATAATATGAAAATTACTATTTTTATTAGCATTAAAAATATTTTATTAAATACTAATTTAAAATTTTACTAGCATTACAAATATTTTTAAAATTAGTATTTTCCCCATTTAAAATTAGTATTTTAAAAATATTTGTAATGCTAGTAAAATTTTAAATTAGTATTTAATAAAATATTTTTAATGCTAGTGTTATTTAAAAAATACAAGTAAAAATTTTTTTACTCCATTTTATATTAAATTCTGGCTTTATTTCATTTTTGTAAGAGATTGTAACGTATCAGCTCTGTGTTATGGCAGTTATTGGTCTCATGTGTGTGCATGCACATGCTCAAATATGAGTGTTTTCTTGTAAATGGCCCTTTGAATTAAAATTTTCTTCAAATGCACAAATATGCATAGGTGCTGAGCCTCTGGAGACCACAGAGGATGGAATTCTTCTCAAGATGAGAATTGGCAAAAGTGATGATATGAGCTCAAGCTTTCTTGTTTTTTTTTGTTTGTTTGTTTTTCTAGCAAGAATACAAAGCATACACATGGGGACAAGAACACATGATAATGCAAAAAGAACTATCTCCAGGATCTTTTTACCCATTCACAGACGTGAGTCTGAATTTTGGTGAACTCAAGGCCCATACTTAAAGTGTGATCCATCACATCAGAAAAGCCCTAATTATGAACTTGTTGGGTTTTCTCCCTGTATAAGCTAAGAAGAAATGTGGTACTATTTTTTAATCTAAGCATTCTTTGTTTCGCTTTTTAAAATGTTATTTATGTTTTCTTTCCCAGTGTAGTTTGAAATGAACTTTACATATATATGCTCAAGTGCATTCGAGATACAGTAATGTCAATGTCCATTAAACTTACATAAATCAATTTCCATTTCCCAGTACCATTCAGTAGCTTATGGATATCAAGTCTTCTTCTGAGAACAACTAGCAACCTAAATAAAGTACAAAGACAACATAGGACTGCTGAAATAATGAGGATGAGGGAGCCGAAATTCTGTAAGAAGAGAACCATGAAGATGTCAGTTGATATTTTTCTAGGGCCATTTACCAATGTTGGGAAAAGAACAAGAGACCAATTAATGGATTTTCATGGTCAGAGAGCTACTTCTGGGAGAGAGAGGGAAAACATCTAAGCATTTGCCTGTCTTGTGGGGATTATGAGAGAATATCGTTGTCCTGGGTGGTCAAGTTGTCCTTATTTCTGGATATACTTAAAATGGATATACATAAAATGTAAAGAATTTCAAATGAGAGTATATAAAGTGAATGCCCTATAAAGCAAATATAAAATATAACACACAAAGCTAGATAGATATAGGTATTGATGAAGATATGAAGATCAATTATATTTATCTTTCTTGCTTTCTTATTCTTTTTAATGAATAGGATATATAGTAAAGTCTGAGTTGCAGTGAAGACTCTAAAATAGAGATATCAGCATACATTTTTTTAAATGGCAAGAGGCCAGCCAACAGCATCGCTTGAGCTATTGAGCCTAAGAAGTTTACAGACAGTACTAGTAATCCACTTCTTTAAGTCAAAGCCCTTACTAGCATAACAATAAATTCATCTCCTCAGTATTAAACTATCCAGACTTCCAGTTTCTTAGCTATAAATGCATTTTAAAAATCCTTAGTGAGGTGATACTTTTCCAAAGACTATTGACTCTAAATAGCAGCTGTTATATTGCAATTGGAAAATTCTTAGTATGCATAGGAGTATGTAAAAATGAAAAGGTAGTGAATGGAGTTATCCCAAGTCACACCAGTTCAAAGATCACTTCAAGTAATTTCAGCTTTGTTCACAAATGCTGAAGTCAACTTCCTGGTGGCCCTGGAGAGATACGAAGCACATTTAAATTTCCATGAAATTTAAACTGGGTGCAATACATTTTCTAGTGAATGACAGTCATCTGTCTGGATGAAAGATGAACTCAGTTAACTCTCTACATTGTTGTGTTTTATTTTACAAGTGGCCCAATCTTCTGCTTAGTTGGAATGTTGGGTAATGCTTTTACGAATTACAGATAAAGAATATACAAATTTCATTAGCTAATGAGACATCTGTCTATTATTTTCTTTGCATTGTAGTGAATGCACCACCTATAAAATTATCTTAAAGTGTTCTCTTTGATTGCTATGGTTATAGGCCTATTGTTCAACCCCTCTCCATCTGGTAATCTTTCTCTGTTTATTTAAATACTAGCTTACCAAAGGACTTTGATGCAAGAAAAATAATCCTGTCTTTTAATAGTTTTAAACTAAAACTAGAAAACTAATAATTTATTTACATGTTTAAATTTTAATTAAAATTTCTACATATTCAGGAAATGATATTAAATATTACAATGAACACAAGTATATACAATTATCTTTTTTTTTTAACTTTCAAGTTCAGGGGTACCTATGCAGGTTTGTTATATAGGCAAATTTGTGTCATGGGGGATTGTTGTACAGATTATTTGGTGACCCAGGTATTGAGCCTAGTTCCCATTAGTTATTTTTCTTGATCTTCTCCTTCCTTCTACCCTCCACCCTCTGGTAAGCCCCAGCGTGTGTTGTTCCCCTTTATGTGTCCATGTGTTCTCATCATTTAGCTCTCCTTTATAAGTGAGAACATGGAGTATTCCTTTTCTGTTTCTACTTTAATTTGCTAAAGATAATGGCCTTTGGCTCTATCGGTGTTCCTGCAAAGGATATAATCTCATTATTTTTATGGCTACATAATATTCCATGGTGTATATGTACCACATTTTCTTTATCTAGTCTACTATTGATTAGGATTTAGGTTGATTCCATGTCTTTGCTATTGTGAATTGTACTGCAATGATGATATGCATGTATATGTCTTTATGATAGAATGATTTATATTCTTTGGATATATATCCAGTAATGATATTGCTGGGTCAAATGATAGTTCTGTTTTTGAGGAATTGCCACACTGTTTTCCACAATGGTTGAATTTATTTCCAATTTTATGAACAGTATATAAGCATTCCTTTTTCTCTGCAACCCTTTCCAGCACCTGTTATTTTTGGACTTTTTAATAATGGCCATTCTGGCCAGGTGTGGTGGCTCACGCCTGTAATCCAAGCACTTTGGGAGGCCGAGGTGGGTGGATCACTTTGAGGTCAGAATTTCGAGGCCAGCCTGGCCAACATGGTGAAACCCCATCTTTACTAAAAATACAAAAATTAGCTGGGCATGGTGGCAGACCTGTAATACTAGCTATTTGGGAGGCTGAGACACGAAAATTGTCATCTTTGAGACATATTCCTGAGCATTCTACAACCTCTGGAGCTGATTTGCCCAAGATGCTCCTGTAGCTTTGCTGCCTGCCTTTCATCACAACACTTCCCTTTATGCTCCTCCAATCCAACATCTTTCCTTATCTAATGTGTTGCATCTCCAGTTTCATAGATCCCATGTCTTCCTCTTTGTTATTCATTCCTGAATTTTTAGAAGCGATCCTAAAGGAGCTCGAGGCAAGGGAAGTGATATTTTTGAAATATTTTGTAAGACCAAATTTTTTTTTACTCTCTTTCAAGAGATAATTTGGGTATAAAATTAGGGGTTAAAAATAATTTCTCCTCAAATTTGTGGAGGAATTACTGGCCTTTTGCATTTCACTGTTGCTACCAAAAAGTTTGATTTTCTCTTCTTTTTATGTCCCATATCTTTTGCCTTTCTTTGAATACTTTTGGAATATCCCTTTACCTTGATGATCTAAATAATTGCAATGATAGATTCAATGCTAATCGGTCCCTTTCACTCATTGCAGTGAGCATTTTGTGGGCCCTTCCAGCTTGGACTTAAGGTGTTCAGTTCTGGAAAATGTTATTATTATTCATTATTTCATTATTTCTTTCCTTTGTTTAACTTATTTGTATTGGAATGCTTATTGATATGCTGGACCTCCTGATTTGATTTGCCTGCTCTTTTTTTTTTCACTTTTCACTTTCAATTCATCTCTTTATCTTTTGTGCTGTCTACTGAGATTTTTCATCAATCTTTTTTTCTCACTATTATATTTACTTTTATGTCAGTTCTCTTTTTTTATTTTCAACAGCTTGTTCTTTTTATATAAATCTTTTCTTTTTAAGAGCATTCTATTCTTTTTCAACAATAAAATATAATTTATGGCTCAGCATATTAAAATATGTGTTAAAGTTTTCTTCTTGTCTCTGAAGTATTTTATTTCTGTTTTTCAAAGTTTCTGATGTTAAGATTTATTTTGGTCTGTAACTTTTATGTTAGTGACTTTGTTCACATGCTTCAAATGCCTGATTACTTTTCTTTCCTACCTCCCTCCTTCAATTCCTTCCTCTTTCTCTCTCTTTCTTTTTCTTTTCTTGTTTTATTTGCTTATATATATTTAAGAGTGATTAAAAAAAAAAAAAAGAGTAAAGACACTGGGTGCTAGATAGTGGCCTTCTGACTGACAAGCTTAAATGCAGAGTGAGAAATGAAATGAGGTTGAACCACTTTCTTGGAGGAACGATAAGTCTGAGGTGTGTAAGCATTTTCTTTTTTAGTGGACTTTAAAAAAAATTTTGTTCACAAATAATAATTGTACCTATGTATGGGATGCAAAATGATATTTTGATACATTTATACAATGTGTAATAATATAATTAGAGTAATTAGTATATCCATCACTTCAAACAATTACCATTTCTTTGCGTTGGGAACATTAAAAAATGTCTCTTCTAGCTCTTTTAAATATACAATAAATTACTGTTACCTACAGTCACCCATAGTATTATAGAACACTGCTTCTTTTTCATCCTAGCTAGCTACAATTTTGTATCTGTTAATCAATTTCTCCCTATCCTCCCCACCCTGCTCCCCTTCCCAGAATCTAACAACCACATTATACTCTCTACTTCTATGAGATCAACTTTTTCCAGCTCCTACCTATGAGTGAGAATGTGTGGTATTTAACTTTTTGTGCCTTATTTATTTCACATAATGTCCTCCAGGTGTATGGTATAGTTGCCACAAATAACAAGATTTTATTCTTTTTCATGGCTTGATCATATTCCATTCCATTTTCTTTACCCATTTATCTGTGCATGAGTATTTAGGTTGTTTTCATATCTTAGCTATTCTGAATAGTGCTGCATTAAACATGGGGATGAAGATATCTCTTCAATATACTGATTTCCTTTCCTTTGGAAAAATACGCATTCGTGAGATTGCTGGGTCCCATAAAGTAATTCTTTCTATTTGTAGTTTTTTGAAAAAATGCAGTACTGTTTTTCATAATGGCTATACTAATTTACATTCTCACAAACAGTGTGTAGGGTTCCTTCTCTCTGCATCCCAACAGCATATGTTATTTTTTGTCTTTGTGGTACTTATTCTAAGTAGGGTGAGATGATAGATCATTGTGGTTTTTATTTGCATTTCCCCAATGGTTAGTGATGTTGAGCATTTTTTGTGTACTTCTATGCCATTCATGTGTCTTCTTTTGAGAAATGTTTATTTAGATACTTTGCATAGTTTTTAAAGAATTATTTGTTTGTTTTGCTGTCATATTGAGTTTTTTGTATGTTCTGGGTATTAGTCCTGTGAGGATAAATGGTCTCATTCCACAGGTTGTACTCTCTCTCTCATTCCACTCTAATTCTACTCTCATTCTACAGGTTGTCTCTTTGCTCTGTTGCTTCCTGAGCTGTACATGAGTTTTGCAGTTTGATATAGCCTCATTTGTCTTTTTTGTTTTGTTTGCCTTTGCTTTTGAAGTCAGATCTATAGAAAATTTTTTTCAAACCAATGTCATTAAATGATTCCCCTATGTTTTCTTCCCGTAGTTTTACAGTTGTGAGCCTTACGTGTAAGTCTTTCATGCATTGGGAGTTGATTTTTGTACATGGTAAGAGATAGGGGCTTAGTTTTGTTTTTCTGCACTTGAAAATCCAGTTCTCCCAGTGCCGTTATTTAAAGAGCCTATCCTTTCCACAATGTATGCTTTTGGCAACTTTGTTGAAAATTATTTGGCTATAAATATGTGGATTTATTTCTAGGTTCTTTATTCTGTTCCATTGATCTCTGTGTCTGTTTTTATAACATTCCATACTGTTTTAGTTACTATAGGTTTGTAGAATGTTTTACTCCTTAAGTCATCTCCTTTTACTCCTTAAGTCATCTTCCAGACTTTGTCTGTATGTGATATGTAGGTATGGTTTGCAGATTTGGTGTGCAGTAAAGCACATAATGATCAGAAGCTTAAATACTAGCATTCTATAAAATGAATTGAGACAGTTTAGCTTCTATATAATTTTTTCAACTGACAAGCCCTACATGTAAATTTACCCATTAAAATATTTATATTAGTCTGGAAGATATATCTACTATATGAGAAAGTTTCATATAATTTTTTTGAGCAATACAAGTCACTAAAGTATGTGTTCTTTGGTATGCTATAATTGTAAGTGCTCAGTGAAGTTACACTAGTCATTACCTATTGGTAGGACAACCTTAATATGATTAATCATTGATCATTAATCATAGGTTGTTGCTGGCCAGGTGCAGTGGTTCATGCCTGTAATCCTAGCACTTTGGGGGGCCAAGGTGGGTGGATCACCTTAGGTCAGGAGTTTGAGAGCAGCCTGCACCAACATGGTGAAACCTTATCTCTACTAAAAATACAAAAATTAGCCAGGCATAGCGGTGGGCGCCTATAGTACCAGGTACTCAGGAGGCTGATGCAGGAGAATCGCTTGAACCCAGGAGGCAGAGGTTGCAGTAAGGTGGGGTCACACCATTGCACTACATCCTGGGCAACAGAGCAAAAACTCTGTCTCAAAAAAAAAAAAATCACAGGTTGTATTTTTAATTAAATTACATATTTTGATATACCCAATCCTTGTAGAAGAAAATAAATAAGCCTCGATGGCAACACACATTGGCAACATGTAAACTAGATATTCTCTAGAACAAAGTCACCTCCATGTCTTTTAGGGTACTGTGTAATGGTAGGGACCAGGACTGAGTTCCTTGGTAGCTTTTCAATTTCCTTAATCAGATTTTATTTGGTCCATTTTTTAAATATTTATTATATGCATGAAGATTGTACTGTACCAGGCTAATCTACCATCACCAGAGATAGAAATAAATCGTTTTCTTTTTCAGTCCTGGACTGTAGGAACAGGCTGGAGGGAGTAATTTTCACAGTCTGACTAATTGGCTCTGTTTCATGGCCACAGTCATCCAGTCTAACCCAGCCAACTCATAGGTATGCCAAAATGGGGAGCATAGGAGATAATATAATTATACAAAGCATGACTGTGCTAAAACACTATACATGTTTTTGGTAAATATTTCTGAGTTTGAACATTGAATCTGTAAAAGGGAAGGAACTTGAATTTTTTACTTTGCTAACTTCCAATGAAATCACATGTTTAAAAGGTGTTTTCAAAAATAATACATTGTAATGGTAGAAAATATGAAAAATAAATGTCAAGGAAAAGATTACAATCCCCCATCAAGAAGATATGTCACTGTTAGACTGCTGGCCTAATTCCCTTAGGTCCTGTAACCCTGAGGGTATAATGTAACTTAAAATGAGTATCTTTTATTCAACAAATATTTCTTGAGTGCAAATTCTAGACCAGGCACTGTTCTACAAACTGAGGATACAATAAGCAAAACATTCTGCAGATGCCCAGCTTACATTGCGATGAGTGAGACAGAAAAGCCACATGAAAACTAAACTTCATAATGAGTTACATATTAAGACTAAATAGAAAAATAGAGTTAAAAGAAAATTTCAGAGGGAGGGTACCATTTTAGATAGTGTTATTTTTGAATCCTCAATGAGAATATGCACTTATAAAGTGTGTTTTAACAATTTATAACTAAATTTGATTTAAAGTAAGTCAAATAATTAATTTCAAGTCCTTCGTGATGTTTCCCTGATAAAAAATGAATTGACTTCAGCTTCCGTCATCCATATAGTATAGGGACACATTGCCTCAATACATTCCATGACCTGATATGTAGATGGGCTTTAGTTTTTATTAAGGTTTCTCAAGTCAGGTTTGCCCTACACCTTCGTTGTCTTAGTATATTCAGGTTGCTATGACAAATTACTTTAGACTAGGTAATTTATAAACAGTCGCTCATGGAATGTATTGCTCATGGTTCCGTAGGCTGGGAAGTCCAACATCAAGGCTCCCTAGTGAGGGCATTACAGGTAGTGCTCTGTTTCTGAGTCCTCACATGGTGGAAGAAGCAGACGTATAATCTTCAGTCTCTTTTATAATTCTATCTCTGCTATCTAACAGTTTTTATCTCTTTTATAATTCACTGATCACATTAATGACAGCAGAGCCTTCATGCCTTAATCACTTCCTCAAAGGCCTCACCTCTTAATACACCCATAGCGAGGGTTAGGTTTCAACGTGAATTATGGAGGGACCCAATCAGATTATAGCATTGTCTTCAGAGATTCTTGATGGATGCTGCTCTCCAAAGCTTGTCCCTTTAACCACTGAGCCTATAAAACATCTGCTCATCTTTTTAGTCTGTCAGTCACAATGTATTTATCAGCTCATATTTAAGAGAAAGAAAAGTGCTGAATATCAGGCTCACTTTTCTTTGCATCTCTCTTTTTTTTTAAGCTAGAAGTTACTTTTATTTATTTATTTTTAAATTTTGTATCTCCATAGGTTTTTGAGGAACAGTGGTATTTCGTTAAATGAGAAAGTTGTTTGGTGATGATATGTGAGATTTCTTTGCATCTCTTTTTAGGATAACTCAGCCCCATGTGTTCTAAGTGTCTTGGGAGCTTTTCAATTCCTTCAATCAGATTTCATTTGGTCCATTTTTTTTCTATTTATTATTTGCATGAAGATTTTACTGTGCCAAGCTAATATATCATCACAGAGATAGAAATAAATTATTCTCTTTTCGGTCTGTAACTTTATTCAAGTCTGTAACTATGCATGTTTTTCCTTCTTCTCAAGCCAGGTATGTCCAGTCTTTTCAAAAATTTAAATCTCCGTGAGGTTGCAAGACGCAATCAGTCTTACTGAATGAGGTGTGGGAGTAACAATTTAGATTTAAATTTTTGTTATTCGACTCTACCCTTCATCTTATGGCTTGCAGTATCTGATATTCTCTAGCAAAATCTTTGCAGATGTATATAGCTTGAAGTGAAATACTTATTACCATTTCCTTCAGAAGAGTTTTGTATTCTTTTCATCTCTCAGAGTTGTTATGTCAGATTCCACTCTCCCTCACCCTTCAATCTTCATAATTTGTAATTCATTATATTTCCCAGTCTTATACAAAAATAAAATATTTTTTCTGTTTTTCTGCTATGATTAGTTCTGTTTTTACATTTACTAAAAAAGGGATTTATTCTGCTAGTTTAACAATTAGCCAGAAAATATTTTGCTTATTCATATATATAAATGAAAGAAGTAGACAGCTTTTCTTATCATGTGAGAAGTCTTATTTTCTTTACTAAGTCTTATTTTCTTTTACCTGAATGGGAGACTTAACTATGAACTTTGTCCTTCATGGGTTGAGTCTATCAACTGTCAGGTTTCACATTAGGTTGTGTGAGTGTAAAAAACATAATTTTGGCCTCTTCATTTCTCCCACTATTCTAACGACAAAATAAAGAAAAATTCCTTTTAGGACTAGATTTTCTATAGGCAATTTTCATTTTCTACAACGAGTGTCTTTGCTGTAATATCCACCAGTTTGGAGACAACCTTCTGAGACAGGCACTCCTTTAATTGTTCATTGTATTTGCCATTATTTGTTCTTAATCTCTTAATTTGTGACTCTGCAAATGAAGTCACAGAACATGGCTCCTCATGGCTTTGTCAGTTCTTACATGTATAGCAGCATTCAGGATCTGGAGTGGGTTATGGGGCTCATTTTAATTTGTTTATCATGATCCAATATACTTTCTATTTTCCAGAAACTTGTTAAATCCCTAATCTACTGATGTCATCTCTTCCCATTCTTAGCACAATTATGAATGTATTATCTTTAATTTCTTTTACTTTACTTTCAGATGAACTTTCAGAGGAAAAAATGGTAAAGATGTGCTTATCATTTCATCTTGAACTAGAAGTTTTGCCAGAAAACACTGCACGCAATACCTTAGGCTAATTAATTAATGACTTTATTAATACTTTTAATCTCCTTCTATATTGGCAGTTCAAGTATTTATCCTATATTTTAGTTTCTTTTAATGTTTTTACTTTGGACATTAGCTACATAAAATATTTGAAATTTATGTTAGTGTAGTCTAAGAGTACTCTAAATTTTGTTTTATAAATAGGTAATAAATCGGTCCAAGACTTACATAGAATAACTCAGACTTTCTCATATCAAGTGGATAATTATCTTTTAAATATAATTCAGTTAATTTTAGGGGATTATACACCATATTTGTCTTATTTCACATTGTTTCAATTACTTTAGATTTACAACATATATAAATATTTGGTACAACTATAATTCAAATTTCTTGTCAATGCACAAGTGTCTTTCTCCTAGGTGTTTCTTTCCTAAATTGCTCACATATTCTCTTCCACTGTTTGGCATAGTGATTTGGGCACTTAAAAAATTGTTTAAAGAAGCAGACCAAAAGAAGGGATGTTAGTATTCAAATACAAATGAAGCCTTTCAGTATGTAAAAGACTACATTTCAGAGGGAAATGTGACTTAGTAAATATTCAAATCAGGTACTATAGGAGCCAGTGCTAAGCCCACGAACACCTGACACCACTTCAGGTACTATGCTCATCACCCCTTGAATGTGACCCATTCACTGCTCTCCACAAAGCATGTAGTAAAACCTAGAAAGGGATTACCTGGCAAGTGTATCTCATTGTTTTTTTTTTCCAGTCACTTCAGGAATATACACAGAAAATGAAAGCCCATTGTTTGAACAGATTTCATTAAATAAGAGCTCTACTTTAAGAAGAGGAAAAAAATTATAGACTACCAGATGTTATTAGATCTACAGGTTGGATTCTTTGTGTAATGATTAAGCAAAGATCATTAAAGATCATTAAACACATAACATACTTCACCCAGTGCTCTGAAGATAATTGACATATCTTATTAACAACATCATTTAGAAGCCCTTGGGCCCTTTCTCTTTTTGTACAAACAGCATTTTTATGAGTTAAAAACCTGGGAGTGAGTGATGGGCAGGGGACAGTGTTCATTTAGAAGCAATGAGAATACAGTCTTAAAAGTGAAGCCACTTAATTATCATTTCATATAAAATACAGCAATCTTGGCTGGAATGTGAAACTCATTTCCAAGTGTGGCCAGGCTCCAAGTGAATTCTTGCCATCACACAGAAGTTGTATGTTTTTATCAACCCCAGGATAATGGCATTGCTGATGACAAAAATTTGCACTACCTGACCCCTACTTTATTTCTAAACCAATTATGATTATATTATATTTTATTAGATAGAAGACACTATCAACTATTATTTATTGCTGAGAAAGAAAATGTCTCTAATAAAACTTTTGCTTGTCATCAATTTTAACATACATCTCAATGTCTGATAAATTCAATTCTTTAACCAAAAAAAATGGTAAGACAAGGAAATAAAGCACATAGGGCAGAAGGCAAAATAATTTCTTTATTATTGACCAAACTGTTATTAGAAGAAATATGTTATATTTGGGATGATGGCATCTTAATACTGAACCTCAGAAATAGCAGAATTGTACACAGCACAGCTTGACTGATAGGATTCCACATATGGCAGTTGCACATCATGATGGGTGCAAAAGAATATACACTTCTTGCAGACAGTTCTCTTGCAAAAGTAAGGAGAAAGAAATGAATTGTTTTTTCACACCTAATATCTTCTCTTACACTCGTACAGATAAGACACTCTACCTCCTCCAGGACACAGTAGGTAGAGGGACAGATGGTTTTCACTGTTTCTTTTTATTATTATTACTATACTTTAAGTTCTGGGTACATGCGCAGATCTTGCAGGATTGTTACATAGGTATACACACGTCATGGTGGTTTGCTGCCTGCATCCCCCCGTCACCTACATTGGGTATTTCTCCTAATGTTATCCCTCCCTAATCTCCCCACTCCCTGCTATCTCTCCCCTAGCCCCCACCCAGCCCCCAACAGACCTCCTGTGTGTTGCTCCCCTCCCTGTGTCCATGTGTTCTCATTGTTCAGCACCCACTTATGAGTGAGTACATGAGGTGTTTGGCTTTCTGTTCTTGTGTCAGTTTGCTGAGAATGATGGTTTCCAGCTACATCCATGTCCCTGTAAACGACATGAACTCATCCTTTTTTATGGCTGCATAGTATTCCATGGTATACATGTGCCACATTTTCTTTATCCAGTCTATCATTGATGGGCATTTGGGTTGTTTCCAAGTCTTTGCTATTGTAAACAGTGCCGTAATGAACATATGTGTGCATGTGTCTTTATAACAGAACAATTTATAATCTTTTGGGTATATACCAGGTAATGGGATTGCTGGATCCAATGGAATTTTTATTTCTAGGTCCCTGAGGAATCGCCACACTGTCTTTCACAACGGTTGAACTAATTTACACTCCCACCACAGGGTTTTCACTGTTTCTCTTTAAGAAAGGTCTTACAAAACATGATGTGGCAGGAAGGAAACCTCCCCCTTTTAATAAATAAATGTGTACATCAAATAGTAGAAAGTTGTAGAAAACATGTTTTTCTTCATTTATCCCTGTCAAATGATAATAGTCTTAATTCACTTCTAGAAATTTGCTTAGAAAGTCAGACATTTAAGACCTGAGATAGACACCCAGTGTCCTCTCCTATAAAACTTACAGTACTTAAGGTCCCAGTAGTTTTAAAACCAAGAAAAGTCAAAATGAACCTCCTCTCCTGCACATTTTACACTTTCCGGATACTGTTGATTAAAGTTCATAAGAAAATGGGTGCTTCACAGGCACCATAAAGAACCCTGGCTGTAGCAGAAAACTGATTCTGTTCACATATCTCACTTGCATTATTTTGCATGATTCCTCTCTTGTTTGCATTGGTCCATCACCTTGTGCCTTAGATCCCAGGTTGTTCTTGCATCTAAGAATCTATTGGAGTTTCATGCTTCTTTGGGGCACCCAGTTGCTTATTTACTCTTTGTCTGGTTGCTATGTCACTTTGAGTCCTCAAAAGCAGTATAAACAAATAATACTTTACATGGGTTAGTAACTATTTTAGCTTAGCTGTCAATAGATGAGGGTTTTTGTCCTGAGCCCCAGTCTTACTGTAAAACAAAGATGTCAGCTACTAGAGACTTCTGAGATTTCTTCTTACTCATTTCTTTGTTTTGTTTTATTCTGTGTTGAAAATTATTTCAGAACTTCATGCCCAACACTACATAGGACACAAATAAACAATTATACCAATTATTTTCATTAAGCTCACACCATAGGGACTTAAAATCAATTTGCAAAATTAAAGTCAAAAATGAAACCTCATAAAAAAATTATTTAAAATGCTTATAAATAATACGGGATGTTACATAATAATGTGTAATTGCTTATTAAATAAAAATCAACGGAATGATCATACTTCCAACAGGATTTTGGAAATGTGGTCTACTGTGGCTGGAAAAGCAAGGAAATTTTTTAGACAGGAGAAAATTTGAGGCAGGCACTGAAATAGGAGTAAGAATTAGAAAGTTAGAGTAGCTGAAGAAGGCTGTTGGAAAAATTTTGTAAACTGAAGACCGAGGGTTTTGTCCTTCTCTTTGTCTAAGGTCAGCAACCACCTAATGATCTGCTTTTGTGTCCCATTTTTCCCATTTGGTATGTATGAGAACAGGAGCAACTCACTTGGTTTTGGTATACTTCAGTTTCCTCATCCATAATAAGCAATAATTCTATAGTCTTTATAATTTTATTGTAAAGATTAATGAGTTCATTTAAGCCAAATGCTGAAAATGGTGCTTCTTAGCATGGCAACACTCAGTAAGGCATTATTATTAAACTTACATTCTTTAGCTAGTTAATATCTGCTTATCTTCTATATCTGAGCACAAATGATAATTCTTAAAATAAGTCTAATCCATTTAATAAGCTCCATTTAGTATGTTTGGTTTAGCATTTATTTTTACATTTACTTATATGATTACTTGATCAGTGTATATCTCCTTCACTTCACTTTAGGACAACCACAAGAATCGGGGCTGCTGTTTTCTTAAACAAATCTTCCCAGCTGATTCACAGAGAAACACAAAATCCCAACAATGCCAATGAAGCCATATAAATGTGTTTGCCTCCTCCTGCCCACCTGTAACATCTGTCATTTCCTTTCAACTGTGTGCAGTCTAGCTTCCTCCACTCTAGCACAAAGGATCTTCTTGCTAGTCCTTGAACATACCAGGCACACTTGACCACAGGACATTTCCACTGGATCCTCCCTCAGCCTACAAATCCTCTTCCCCTTAATCTCCAAATTGCTTACTCCTTCATCTCCTCAGGAATTTATTCAAATGTTACCTTCTCAGTGAGGTCTACAACTAGCCACCTTAATTTAAAAATGCAACCTACAAAACTTCCTATCTTCCTTCCATGCTTGCTTTCTTTTTTTTAATATATCATTTATCTCTAGTGAATTCAATATACATCTAATTAATTATTATATATCTGTTTAGTCTTCCTCATTAGATTGCATACTGCATGACAGCAGGAAATTTTGTCTGCTTACTGTATTCCCAGGTCCTAAACCTGTGCCTGACATATAGTAGGTGTTTAATAAATATGTAGATGACTATGTAAAATACTGTTGCTTGAGTGAGATGGCTAACAAGTTCTATATGTTTTTTTGTGTGATCATAATGGATTTGCATTGAATCTTCAAAAAATATGAAGAATTTGGATATGTGAAAATATGGGAAGTGGTTTTCTAGGGTGAAAGGAGGTTGGAATTGGAGACAAAGGGCCATTTCTGATTGTAACATATTTTTAGTGTGACACTAGGTTAACATCTTCAAGCTTCATATTCTCATTTTTAGAAATCAAGCAGCAAATATCTAAGGATTCCATGTTTTACTAATAGTTATTATTTACACTACCTGTCTCTTTTCCTCAGGGGTTTTAGGGCAACATAGAACAAATATCGATATGTAAAATTTTAGATGATTTATTTTTTCAAGCCTTTCAACCTTGCAATAACAGGCTTTGCAAGCAAGGCATGCCAGCTATCTAACTGAAGTGAAAGTTTTGTTTGCTTTTTTTTTTTAACCAAAAGATAAGTCTTTATTGACATTACAAAATACCTTCCTGTTTTATTGTTCTCACTATCACTTATCACCATCATAAAAACCTACAATCTATGAGAAGCAGTTGGAGGAGTAAAGCTATAAATGTACTATACATGCCAATGAGAAAATGCTGGCCCTTAGAGGTTCATCTGGTCCTTAACTCTTATTCTACTTTTGTTATTTGTGACATGTAATTCCCACCTATGCAATACTGAATACAGTAAACAAGCAATAATATCCAAGATCTGTTGACATCTTAAATAATATTTTTGAGGGTATTCCCAGAGTAAACTTCAACTGAGAAGACAAAAAAACCCTTCCACAAAAAAAAAATAAAAATAAAAATAAATCAACATAACATGCAGGTGTAATGGAAAACAAAATACAATAAGAAAAGAAAGAATTTAGATTATTACAGGTAAACAAGAACAAAGACTCATGCTCAATTGATTCTAAGCAATGATCCCCTCAAATGAAAGAATAAAAAAGAAATATACATAAGTGGCAACATAATATATACTATTGTTATGGGTAGGAAGACTCAATATTGTTAAACATTAATTCCCACAAATTATACATAAACACATTCCCAGTCAGAATCACAGAAGGATGTTTTCAAGATTTTGAGAAACAAATTATAACATTTATATATAAAGGCAAAGAAGTTAAAATAGCTATAACATTTTGAAATAAAAAGAATAAAGCTGTAGGACTCACACAATGCCTTTAGTATTCACCATAAAACTGCAAGAACCAAGAAAGTGTGGTAATATAGATCAAAGGAAGACACACCAATCAGTTGAAGAGAATAGAGAATTCTGAAATAAACACCCCAAAATATGGCTGGCTAGTTAATTTTTAAAGTTTAATTGCAAGTCAATGGAGAAAAAAAAATTTATTAAATAAATGATGATGAAATGATTGAACATCCACATGTAAAAAAAATGAACTTTGACCTATACTTTATATCATATAAAATTGAAAAATATTTAGTCAATTATATACTTAGGTATAAAATGAAATAAAATTAGAAAATCATTCAGAAAAACAGGAGAAAATATTCATAATGCTTAGCAGTTAATGAGTTCTTAAAACATCAGTGTCACGATACATTAAAAAATGATACATCAAAATTCATCAGAAATGAAAACATTAACTCTCTGAAAGATACTATTAGCTTAAAGTAGCACTATTAAAACTCAAAAATAAAACCAAAACAAGCAATTTAAAAATGTACAAAAATATAGGACTGGGCAGGGGAGGGAGGGAAGGGAGGCAGTATAAATAACTGAAGGGTAAGTGAAGCACTAGAAACTTGGATACCTTGCTAGTGAGAAAGCAAAATGGCACAGCCACTGTGGCTATTTGGTAGTTTTCTATAAATTATAATATGATCGAACAATTAATCCTAACTCTTGATCTGGAAGACATAAACCTCATGTTTACATAATAACCTTCTGTGAGTATTTATAAGATCTCTGCACATAATTGATAAAAATTGGAACAATCCAAATGCCCTTCAAATGGTGATGGGTAAACAAATCATGATATGGCATTACAAAGAAATACTGCTCAACAGTAAAAGGAAGAAACTGTTAACACACACAGTCATCCTGGGTGAATCTTAAATGAATTATTCTAATTGTAATAAGACAGACTCAGAGGCTATATACTGTGGGGAGAAAGACTGACTACAAAGGGGCAACACAAGATGATTTTGAGGAAGGGTGATGGAATAGTTCTGTATCTAGATTGTGCTGGTGTGTGTACATTTCTGTGAATTGGTCAAAACTTATAAGACTATATACCAAGAAGAGTCATACTTATATTACATAAATTAAAAACTATAGAGCAAAGAGAAAAAAAAACTGGGGTTTGCCAATCATACAAAAGTTTCTATTCATGCTGCTCAACAACAAGCACAATTTCAAAATAGAATGAGCCCGGTGTGAATAAATCATCAAGGCTCTGAGCATCACATTTATTCAGCTATTCTTCTGTGAATATACTATGAACTCATAGCATTGCATATCTAATTAATTTTCCCCTATTTTTGTATACCTGGACTGTTCCTGGACTTTTGAAAATTTATAGAATAGCCACATTTTATTACTGTTTCTATTTTTAGATAAATTCAAACAACTAAGTGAAAGAAATTCCATGAATGTTCTATTTATTTACTGTCTTATAGTAGAAGTATAAATCCATTCTACTTTGACACTACTGGATCTTTGCCTCACTGAAATATATATTAAACTTAATACTGCTTTGCACAAAATTTGCTCATTCTTATTTCTTCTATGGATATTTCTCCCTAAGCTGATGTAGAAATATTTAAAGACTTTCCCTTTCAGAAAAAATAATATCTATTGGTTATCCCAACCCTACAAAGTTCAGCATTGACATCTTCCCTGAATTTCAATCCCTTGCCATATGTAAAACCTTGAAAATCCAATTAGAACTAGAGATGATGCTACATTGATCTCAATTATGAGAGGTAAAGCTTTAATCAGACTTTTAAATTAACCAGAAAATGAGGCCTAGTGAACTCAGAAATCACTCAGTTTATCAAGGAAGATATAGATTTATTACTGATCTACTTATTTCTAATTGTTGTGAGATGATCAGAATGGGTAACAAGTGCCTTAATTTGTTCTTAGATTCTTTACTTTGTCTTGGAGAGCTCTTTCCTTCCACCTGCCTGCCCAGATTCTACTATTTGCAGGGAAACTGTGGATAAGTCTAGGGGATATGCCAGTTCCTCTGGTGGATACTGTCTCTGTCCCAGAACTCTTGAATCCAATTTTTAGATGACTTCCTAGCCACCTGGAATAAAGACTACATTTCCCTGAGTCTTTTGTGGCTAGTTATGGCTATGGGACTAATTTAGGAGAATGGAAACTGATTGAGATTCTGCAGGGAAGTGTGTTTTTAAAGACAGTGGTATGATCTTTTGCTCTTCTTTCTTGCTGATGGTTGGATTGAGAATATGATGACTAGAGCTTAAATAGCCATCTAGGACTACGAGTAGAAAGCCCAAGCTACAGATGACAGGTCAGAAAAATAAATGTAGAATTTAACAAACATTTTCTCTAAAAGGCCAGACAGTAAGTATTTTTGGCTTTGCAGGCTGTATTGTCTTCATGCCAACTACACAACGCTACCATGTTGTGCCTAAACTGCCATAGAAAGTAAGTAAATGAATGAGAATAGCTGTGGATCTATAAAACTTAACGTACACATACAGGCAGCTGTGCACAATTGTTTGTTGACCTTTGAAGTAGAAGGTAGGCTTACTAAAACAGAGAAATGTCCTATAATCCCCAATTTACATCTGTACTTTTTATGAGAGAAAAAAATAATTTCTCTATGACACTTTTAAAAAGTTTTTTATTTGGTCACTATGAATCTTAACTGCAAGTGTAAATGATTCAGCTGCTGTGAAAAACAATTTAGTGTTTCCTGAAAAGTAAAACATAGAATGAGCTGGAAGTTCCACTCCTAGGTATATATCCTAAAGTATGGAAAACTGGTACTAAAACTCACACTTGTATACAATATACACATTAATGTTCATCAGTGGATAAACAAATTGTGGTATAGATGCATAATGGAATATTATTCAGCCATAAAATATGAAGTACTGATACATGCTAAAATGTGGATTAACCTTGAAAACTTTATGCTGAGTAAGAAGAATAAAACACCAAAAAATCACATATTGTTTTATTCCATTTATATAAAATGTCCAAAAAAGTTAATCCATAGAAATAGAAAGCAGGTTGGTGGGTATCAGGGTCTAAGGAGAGCGTGGAATGGGGAATAACTGCTTATTGGGTTGAAGGTTTTCTTTTGGAGTGATGGACAGGTTTTAGAACAAGAGACAGGTGGTAGTTGCACAATAATGAGAATGTACTAAACGCCACTGAATTGTTCATCTTAAAATGGTTAATTTAGTTGAGATTCTTAAAACATAAAAATAATAAAATTAAAATCATTAAGTTTGTTATATGAATCTTATCTCAACAAGAAATAAAGAAATAAGAGCAAAAAGAATGAATTCAAACTAACATATTCCTCTCTTTTTACATGTCCTGTAAGTGTTTTGCCATCAGAGTTGCTTCATTTATGTTTGATTCATTAACACCAGGCTGTTTCATGTAACCATCCTTTGTTACATATTGTTTCCTTTTTCTGCAATCTCTTACTTACCAAGTATGCCTGGAACATATGTATCCTTTACTCTCCAGCTCAACAATGTCATATCCTCCTAAACATCCTTTTAATAACCATAACTTGATTTCATCAGGTAAAGTTATATTGTTTCTCCTTGTCATATTGTGCTATCATTACTTTTTTACATGGTGTTTCTCAAATAACTGGAGACCCACAATATCAAGGATGATAAATTTATAAGTCTGTATATTGCTGGCATCTGTGGTTGCTAGGTTATAGTAGAGAGTGGATAATATTTAGTGAACTGATGCATGAAGCCATGTACTCACTCATGCAGACTTTTTTTTTTTGGTCACTGTTTTGCTAAAGACTAAACTAAATAAAAGGAAATCAGAGTGCTGTCGCCAATGTTGATATTGTCTTGTTTGATGATCTTGGTACCAGTTAAGTGCAAACTTAATTATATAATTCCTTAAAATGAATTGGGTAGGAAATTAGACGTGTCAAATTTCAAAGTACAGAAAAATTTGAAATATGTATATTTTCCAAGCACAAATAACACTTTTCTTTCATCTCTATTACCTGTGGCTATATTTGAGGCTGAACCATTTAATTTGAAATACTAAGGAAAAATAAAACATAACAGGATTTATATATATTTTCTGGATCTCTGACTTCAGAGAAATTACTTAGCACATCTGTTCCTCAGAATTTTCACCTACAAAATATGTAACTATATATTCAAGATATAAAAGAGTCATAAAATAATTACTATATGACTTGATGGTATTTAATAAATATGTTGTTTTCATCATCATTATTATTGCCATGATGGAATCATTATTTGCTTTTTAAATTTTTAATTTATGTACACACATAGTATGGGGTACATGAAATGTTTTGATATAGGCATGCAATGTGAAATAAACACATCAAGGAGAACAGGGTATCCATCCCCTCATGCATATTTCCTTTGAGTTACAAACAATCCAGTTATGTTATTTAAGTGATTTAAAAAATACAATTATTATTGACTATAATCACTCTGTTGTGCTATCAAATAGTAGATATTATTCATTCTTTTAAACTATTTTTTGTACCTATTAACCATCCTCCTCACCACCACATTTCCACTACCATTCTCAGCCCCTGGTAACCATCCTTCTACTCTGTGTGTCCATGAGGTCAGTTGCTTTGATTTTTAGATCCCACAAATAAGTGAGAATATATGTTGTTTGTCTTTCTGTGCCTGGCTTATTTCACTTAAGATAATGATCTCTAGTTCTATACATGATGCTGTAAATGACTAACTCTCATTCATTTTATGCCTTATTACTACTTCATTGTGTATATGTACCACATTTTTAATGCATTTGTCTGTTGATGGACACATAGATTGCTTTCAAATCTTAGCTATTTTAAACAGTGCTGCAACAAGCATAGAAGTGAAGATATCTCTTCAATATACCGATTTCCTCACTTTGGGGTACATACCCAGAAGTGGCATTACTGGATTATATGGTAGCTCTATTTTAGTTTTTGAAGGTACCTCCAAACTGTTCTCAATAGTGGTTTATGAATTTACATTCCCATCAACAGTGTACAACAGTTTCCTTTGCTCCACATCCCCTCCAGCATGTTATTGCCTGTCTTTTAGATATAAGTCATTTTAACTGGGGTGAGATATCTTTTGTAGTTTTGATTTGCAATTCTCTGATGATCAATGAGCACCTTTTCATATGCCGGTTGGACATTTGTATATATTCTTTTGAGAAATGTCTATTCAAATTGTTTGCCCATTTATTGATTGGATTTTTTTCCTATAGGATTGCTTGAGCTTCTTATATATTCTGGTTATTAATCCCTTGTCAGATGGGTACTTTGCAAATATTTTATCCCATTCTGTGGGGTTTCTCTTCACTTTGTTGATTGTGTCCTTTGCTGTGCAGAAGCTTTTTAACTTGATGCAATCCCATTTGTCCATTTTTGCTTTGGTTGCCTGTTTTATGGGGTGTTGCTCAAGAAATTTTGCCCAGACCAATATCCTGGAGATATTCCCCTAATGTTTTCTTGTAGTATATTGAAAGGTTGAGGTCTTAGATTTAGGTTTTTAACCCTTTTTGTTTGATTTTGTATGTGGCAAGAGGTAGGGGTCTCGTTTAATTCTTCTGCATGTAGAAATCCAGTTTCCCCAGCACAATTCACTGAAGAGACCGTCTTTTCCCCAGTGTGTATTCTGGGCATCTTTGTCAAAAATGAGTTCATGTAGGTGTGTGGATTTGTTTCTGGCTTCTCTATTCTGTTCCATTGGTCTCTGTGTCTGATTTATGTCATTATTATGCTGTTCCAATTATTATAGCTCTGTCGTATAATTTGAAGACAGGTAATGTAATCCTACAGTTTTGTTATTTTTGCTTAGCATAGCTGTGGACATTCTGGGTCTGTTGTGGTTACCTATTAATATTGGAATTTTTTTTTCTATTTCCGTGAAGAATGTTATTGGTATTTTGATAGGGATTATGTTGAATCTGTAGGTTGTTTTTGGTAGTATTGACACTTCAACAATATTCATTCTTACAATCCATGAACATAAAGATTTTTCCATTTTTTGGTGTCCTCTTCAATTTCTTTTATCTGCATTTTATATTTTTCATTCTAGATATCTCTTACTTCTTTGGTTAAATTAATTCCTAGGTATTTCATTTTATGTGTGGCTACTGTAAATGAGTATTATTTTTTCTTCACATTGCCCACCAGTGGCATATAGAAATGCTATTGATTTTTGTATGTTTACTTTGCATCCTGTAGCTTTACTGGATTTTTAAAAATCAGTTTTAACAGTTTTCTGCTGGAGTCTTTAGTTTTTTCCAAATATAAGATCATGTCACCTGAAAACAAGGATAATTTGACTTCTTCCTTTCCAGTTTGGATGTGCTTTATATATTTCTCTTGTCTATTTGCTCTAGCTGGGGCTTCCAGTACTGTGTTGAATGACAGTGATGACAGCCTTGCTGTTTTTCAAATCTTAGAGGAAACCCTTCCATTTTTGCCTCATTTAATATGTTACTAGCTGTGGGTCTGTTATACATGACTTTTACTATGTTGAAAAATGTTCTTTCTACCCCAGTTTTCTGAGGATTTTTATCATGAAGAGATGTTGTATGAAATTCTTATTTGGCATCAATTAAAATAATAATGTATTTTATCTTTCGTTTTGTTGATATGATGTATCACACTGACTGATGTACATATGTTGAATCATCCTTGCATCCATGAGATAAATCCCACTTGGTCATAACAAATGATCTTTCTAATGTAGTGTTGAATTTGGTTTGCTAGTATTTTGTTGAGGATTTTTGCATTAATATGCATCAGATATATTGACCTGTGAGTTTTTTTTTTTCTTGTGCCTTGTCTGGTTTTGGTATTGGTAATAATGCCCTCATAGAATTAGTTTGGAAGTATTTCTTCCTCCTCTATATTTTGGAATCATTTGAGTAGGTTTGGTATTAGTTTCTTCTTTCAATATTTAGTAGAACTCAGCAGTGAATCCATAAGGTCCCAGGTTTTCTTTACTGAGAGACTTTTTATTAAAACTTCAATCTCATTATTTTTTATTGTTCTGTTTAAATTATGGATTTCTTTTTGGTTCAATTTTGGTAGGTTTTATGTGTCTAGGAATTTATTCATTTTTTCCATATTTTCCAATTTATTGGCAAATAGTTGCTCATAGTAGTTACTAATGATCCTTTGTATTTCTGCAGGATCAGTTGTGATGTCTCCTTTATTTCTGATTTTATTTGTATTTTCTCTCTTTTTTCTTAATCTGGCTAAAGGGTTGTCAATTTTTTTTTTTTTTTTGCTTAATTTTCAAAACATCATTTTTCGTTTCATTGGTCTTTTGAATTTTTTCATTTCAATTCCATTTCTTTATGCTCAGATCTTTATTATTTCTTTTCTTCTAATTTTAGATTTGGTTTAGTCTTGCTTTTGTGGTTCTTTAAGATTTATTACTGAATTGTTCACTTGAATTTCTTTCTCTTTTTTGATGTAGGCACTTAGGATTATACACTTCCCTCTGAGTACTACTTTTACTGTATCCTATAGGTTTTGGGTATGTTGTGTTTCCATTATCTTTTTTTTTTCAAGAGATTTTTCAATTTCCTTCTAAATTTCTTTACTGACTCACTGGTTATTTATGAGCATATTGTTCAGCTTTCATGTATTTGTATAGTTTCCAAAATTCATTTTGTTATTAATTTCTACTAGTATTCCACTGTGGTCAGAAAAGGTGCTTTATATTATTTCAACTTTTTTAATGTTTTAACACTTGCTTTGTGACCTAACATATTGTCCATCCTTGAGAATAATCCATGTGCTGAGGAAAAGAATTTGTATTCCACAGCTCTTAGATGAAATGTTATGTTAAATATCTATCAGATCCATTGGGTCTATAGTGCAGATTAAGTCTGATTTTTCTGTATTTATTTTCCAACTGGAAGAACTCTCCAATGCTGAAAGTAAGATGTTAAAGTCTCCAGTTATTATTGTGTTACTGTAATTCTTTATGTGAGAAGAAAAGCTTATAGTGAAACAGAGCTTAAACAAGAGCAGAGAAAACTCACCCTAGTCTTCAAAAGGAATCAACTCTTTTTATTCCTTCTTTTTTTTTTCTTTTTTTGAGATAGAGTCTTGCTCTGTCGCCCAGGCTGGAATGCATGCAATGGGTAATCTCGGCTCACTGCAACCTCCATCTCCTGAGTTCAAGCTGATTCTCCTGCCTGAGCCTCTTGAGTAAGCTGGGATTACAGGCATGTGCCACCACACCTGGCTGAGTTTTGTATTTTTAGTAGAGACGAGGGTTCACCATGTTGGCCAGGCTGGTCCTGAACTCCTGACCTCAGGTGATCTGCCCCTCTCAGCCTCCCAAAGTGCTGGGATTACAGATGTGAGCCACTGCACACAGCCTCATTTATTCCTTCTTTTATAAAATAGCCAATAAAGGATATCTTGATATGAGAGAGAAACCAGCAGTAAGAAAAAGCACCAAAGAAAAAAAGAAAGAAAAGAAAGAAAGCTGGTGAAAGAACAAAAATGAAGACATTTTAAGGAAAAAAAGAAAAGAAAGTTGATAAAAGAACACAATGAAGATATTACAAAAAATAAGAAAAGATAAAGGAAAAAGAAAGAGAAAAGAGGAAATAAAGCCAAACATTTAATTAATAGTAGGTCAGATTACCCTGAGAGGTAAAACAAAACAAGACTCTGAGCTGGGGACTTTGGGGCAGGTGATTCTTTGATGAAAGCTCAAATTGGGTACTCTGGTGTGCCACCTAGATACATGTTCAGGACCCAGGCACTAATTTCCCAGTTGCCGAAGCATTGCCTGTAGGCAGCTCAAAGCTGAATTCTTCTCCAAGAATTTTGCCTTTTAAAAATATATACTCTATCTTTGGGAACAGCCCTTATCTATGCAGGGCCATAAATGCATGCCCCACTCTTGCCTAAATTCAGGCCATCTCTAAGCTTTGGCATTCTCTAGGAAGTAAGCTATGGCCTCTATTGTAACTGTACCACAGTTCAAATTGGCCATGTTTTCTCTCTGTCCAATACTTTTTCCTTCATTCCCTGACAAATATTCCTAAGACCACCCCCTTATGGGGATCTTGTATGTAAATCTCCATCATTGAGTCCACCTGTTGGTGTTAGGAGAGGTCTGAGAAAACAGACCTAAAAGAGAACTTTAGAAACTGGTTTCCCAGCTGTTCAGTGGGAGAACCTTATCACTAAGTGGTAAGTTCACCACATGTAGTCTATGGTTAGTGGGAGTTTGTGTAATTTCACAGGTGATTGGAAGGTTCAGGAGAAGTAGTCTATTGCAGCATGCAAAGGGTGCATTGGAGAAAGACAAAAGCTGAAAGGGTGATTCATCACAGATAAGGCTAGGTGTGGAAGCCAGAAGGATTCTTAAGCAGCACACAAGGAATCTCATTTTCTGACAACATAAACCAGAAAAATCCCAAGTCCTTGAACCGAATTACAAGGGTTATAGAATACCATAGAGGATTGAATTATTTAACCTGCCAAGTCGGTTATACCAAGTTCAGGACCATTATTGGTTAGGAGTAGAACTCTGGGATATCTGGGTTGATGCACTCAAGACCATGAGAATCTTCAGAACGCTCTGGGGTACTTTCTTTATGTCTCATTTTTCCCTGTCAAAAACTAATGTCACTTTTGCTTGAGAACAAAAAGCATTACCTACCACTCTAGATAAAACCCTACCACTACTTCTAGCCTCCAGACTTGTAACGTGGGACTTAGGTACCAAAACTCAGAGAAGTTCTGGGCCTGTTAAGGGAGAAAAGAGACTGTATCCTGAAGGTTGGAGGTGCTGCAAGACCTAGTTAGCATGTTCTGGTGGAGGCCAGGAAAGAAGGTATGGGACTGCATCTAGAAAGTGATAAACCAGGAGTGAAACATAAAGTTGGTTAAGTGAGAGATTGCTGATATGGGAACGTTATCTCATTACATAAATTAAGCATCCAGATAAGCTTCTGAGGATTGGTACTCATGTGCTGCTAGTACAGGTCTTGAAAGCCCCCTCTCAATGAGGTGGTAATTCCAGGATTGCTGAGAGAGAAAGGAGATGATTAAGAGACTCAGAGCATTGGCATGCCTGTATTGCAACACAACGCATGTCCAGAAAAATGCACCAACTCAAGAAGACATAGAGGACACTGCATTTACCAACGTGGCAGGAACACACTGTTGAGTGGCATCACTAAGCTTCACCAGCATCACTAAGAAGCTTAGTAGTAGCTGTGCTCCATAAGCCCGGGATGACATTAGAAGATGCAGTTATAGAAACTGGCTTGTTAATGGCAATGAATGAGAGATTTCTATGGTAACAGAAGCCAGATGGCAGTCTTATCACTACAAAATATCTGGCAATTAAGGTAATTGCATTTTGAGAGAAGTCCAAGCTTGGCTCAAAACGGCTATTGATTTCTCAATCCCCAAGCTGCCGTATTGACACCAACAAATAGTGGACTAACAAATATTTCAGTCTTTTAAATAGCAATAGCAATTCCCCTTGATGCACATGCCACATGTGATCAGGGAGAGCAGCAGATTTGGAGATCCCCCCTGCAAACTGACTTGGATGCTTACCATAGGTTTTTCTTCCCCACCAAGAAGAGAATCTTTATTATAGCTTTTTAAGAATATGGTATATGTCATAGATTGTTAAACCAATCAACTCTTCACATCTTTTCTAGATGATTTTTTTTTTCCTTTTTGATTATGGGTTTTTTTGTTTCCCATCTGTTCTAGACATAGGAAAATGAACAAGGCACATGGATTCAAAGATCCTGGACTTATATCTGCACAGAATTGATGTTTTCTCCTTGAGAAGATAAGGTAAGTACATTTTTAGTGGCATGTAAAGTAAGTTTATCACATTAAATGGGTTTATTTTTAATGTGTCAAGGACATATGATCTCTGAGCTACTAAGTCATGAAATATGATAGACCCCTCTTATCTTCTGCCTTTTATGCTTTCTGCCTTCTTTAAAAGTACACTGATTTTCAACTGTGGAATGAACCATTGCTTCACTTTCATTTCTTGTATTTTGCTTGAGGCTGATTCTAACCCCACAACCAGAACCAGATGTGATAAAGACCTGACTATCCATCCTGTGTATTATGTGTAGGTGACCCAAATGGAAATAGAGGACCGCAGGCAAGGACTGTTTACTGGAATAATTAGGAAAATACTTCCTGTGGGTGCAGAGGAGCATGATTTGGGGAACATCTGGATAAAAGAATAAAGACAGCAAGGCAAAGCATAGGGAAGGAGAGATGAAGAAAGGTGCTCTATCCCTAGGGCATAATTTGAACTTCTAGGCTTAGTTAGGACTGCAGTTAGTTTTCTCTAGACTTAAAAGTAAGGCTAGCAAATACATTTTGTATTTGGCTTAAGCTGTTTTGTGATGAATTACAATAAATTGCAGACAAAGATTCTTGACTACCATGTTACCTCTTGTTTCTTATATTATAGACTCCATATTTATTTTTAAATCATCCTGAATACACACAGAAGATGGTTCTAATTATACTTCTTCTTTTAGAGAATTTTAAAAAATAGATAAGCATTTTTATTCAGTTTTAGAATCAAAACTCTGTTTCATTTGTGTGCAGAAATGCAGATTTGTTTTCTTGTGTGTATGTGTGTGTTTTCTGGTATACTGCTTCCCCTCACCTCTTGCTCTCCTGCGCTTCTACTCTCTCTTAACTGTCTCAAATTATCTTTAATTGGAGTAAACCTTTCTTCGGAAAATAAGGTGGCTTCATTCTCCCAGGATGTCCTCCCTTTCCATTTGGTTTTCAAACCAGTGTTTCATTTGGAAACATTATGGAAGTAGTGGGCTGGCTGATTGACAGAAATTTAAATAAGCGGTTCATAATAACCTAGTAGCCTAAGGGAAGTTAAGAAGGAGCCAAGTCTTTGACAATGCCAGAAATAACCTCTTTCCTTTATAGGTTTTTTTTTTTTCTGTCTTTGGTTTTAAAAAGAAGAAAAAAATGCACCAGATGCCAACTGACTGTATCCAACTTTTAATTTGGCCTGTGTATCACATCAGGTATACATTTTGGCAGTGTCATGAGACTCCCACCGATACTGGCCCACCTCCACCTGTTCAGTGACTATTTCTAGGCACATTGACTAATCTCTCCATTCACACACCATGGGAAGCCTCTGTTCTTTTGCTACCACTTTCTTCTTCTTTTTTTTTTTTTTTTTTTTTGAGACAAAGTCTGACTCATTCACCCAGGCTGGATTGCAGTGGCACTATCTCAGCTCACTACAACCTCTGCCTCCCGGGCTCAAACAATTCTCGTGCCTCAGCCTCCCAATTAGCTATGATTACAGGCACTGAACACCATGCCTAGCTAATTTTTGTATTTTTAGTAGAGACAAGTTTTCACCATGTTGGCCAGGCTGATCTCAAACTCCTGACCTCAGGTCATCCACCCACCTCGGCCTCCCAAAGTGCTGGGATTACAGGCATTAGCCACTATGCCTGGCCTATTGCTACCACTTTCTAATGTTGCTAAGCTGTTTTCACTTAGACGCTTTCAAGTACTGTGATCTGACTTCACTATATCTAGCCTATGTCTTCATTTCCTCTCTTCCACTTTTAAAGAATGTACCAAAGTGGGATCTCTACCTTCAGTTCCTTGTAATCTTGTATTCTATGTCCATGTCAACACTAGGCATCTCTTTTCATTAGTGTCTCGGTAACATTATGTTTATTAAGAAATGCTTTAAATATGATATATGTGTAAGGTACCTTTCCCTAATCAGGACACCCCTTCCCCATGGGTAAATTTTATTTTTGAATTTGGTAGGTGAGGCCCCTGAAGAGATATATTTTAAAGTTTTATTCATGTTCACATCTTACCTAGAAGTTCCAATTTACAAACAAAACATTATTAAGCATCAGGGAAATAATGCCAGCATTCTAAATTGACTCATATTTAAAACCGCTGAATCATTAATTTATTGATTGATTAATAAACTAATCTGATCTGTTATTTAAATTGACTCTCTGATTTAGGCTTTGACCTTTAAGTTTGTTGAAATTATGTTAGTCTTGGTTTTTCTCACCTTCAAATGATTATTACTTTCTCCAAATTGTTTCTATTATAAGATTTTATCCTAATATCTGCCAGAATAACTCCATTAAATACATCTTTCATCACTATAACAAGTGACTTTCTTAAATACCTCCTGTAATGTTTTTTATCTGCAGAATGAAAGGCAGTTACAGACACTGTATTGACTTCTCTAATGTTTTCTAAGTTTTTGTATCAAATACAATACTTAAAATACTATAAAATATTCTTCTTCTTCAATAATCTTAAAGGAGAAAAAGTAACTGAAATGAAATACAAAGTGGAATTTTGGTGCTTAAAAATTCCACAAAATATATCCAACTTTCTTTGCGTGAGTTATGTAGTTTCTCTGTAATCTATCTCTTATAATCTTGACACTGAGCTTTTGAGAATGACACTGTTTTATTTACTCTTCAATTCCCCAAGCTGAAAAATGGCATTACATTCCTTAATCATCACTTTTCCATCAATACTCAACACTCAGCTAAAACATCTATTACTTTGTGAAGGCTTTCATTTTCCCACCTCCAGACAGATTCAAGGATCTGTTAATACTCTTCTGTTTCACTATAACTTTCTGTCTTTAATTCCATCATACCATATATCACATTGAAGAGTTATTGTTGATTTACTTGTCTGTTTTTGCCTTAAGACTTGAATGCAGGAAATATGACTTTTATTTCTGTCCATCAAAGATATTATATTTTTTGATAATTAGTGTATGTTGAATGAAGACCAAAAGGAAGGACTCAAGTGATTTTATAGCATTTGCAGCCTGATAGGTGAGACATGAAGCAAATGAATAGAAAGTAAAGAGAGAATATCATACTGAAGTATCTTGGAAAAAATAAAACAGTTTACATCTTGACACATGTCTATTATATCCTTTACTATTGAACAGTACTGAACAACAGACTCAGGTAAACTAAAAGAAAGAGTATATGATCATGGCAAGGTTACCAAGTGTGCATGCGGCAGACATTCCCAGGGACAGAAATAAATATACATCAATACGAGGACAGGTAGCTGAGTCAGAAATGGAAATGTGTACAGTGAATTTGGGGATTCACTAGGAACACGAACACCATGAGAGGAGATGGGTTCATAAGTGCTTTAAAATTTGGTGTTCAAAGAGCACTGGCCCAGGTATTGGTCAATTATGGCTTTCATTTTAGTTCTCCCATTAAGTTCTCATGTGATTTTGACAAGTCAGTGGTCTTCTTTGATCCTCCCTCTTTGGATGTATAAAAGGAACATGTTGATCAGATGGCAGCTGAATCTTAACCATATGATAGTTTTCCTTTTTTGGCTGCTCTTCAAGAACATAATACCATGATTTTCCTGATTTATATGGATGCAAAACCCTACTGCAATTTCTGGTCCATAGTAAAAGTTGAATAGGGGTTTTCAAGTAGGGAATAAGACAATTACTTTTTGTGTCATTTTTATGTTTTAAAGTTAATATCCACAAGTTTATAAGTATGACTTGTCCTCTATTTAATGTGATTTGAAGGAAAATGGGAAATTCCTTCCTTTTTTCCTGGAATTCCTAGAATTTCACAAAATTCTAAATATTACCAACTACAGTATGCTGGTACTGTAAACATAATAAGAAACTTATGTTTACAGCACCAGCATACTGTAGTTGGTAAATAAATGTCACCCTGGCTTGTACCATGTTGGATTATAGGTTAAAATTGGAAGATAATACTGACTCTTGTTGGGCATGTCTATATAAGCTCAAGAAAGCATTGGAGAAGAGAAAAAAAAAGTCCCTCTATAGGTTTTGAGCCTAAGCAGTTTCCTAATCTGCTTATTAAAGACCACCAAATTAGTTTTTTACTAAGGACCCTAAAATTAGTTCGTCTTTTATGTAACTATTAATAAATGGCACACTGAATCCTACTTTGCAATTGTTTTATAATTCCCTCAAGGCCATGTCAAAAAAGTTTTGCAGTAATACATCCAAATTTTAGCTTAACCTCATGTGAACCTTAAACTTCATTGCCATTTTGAAGTTTAAATGAAATAATAACTACTAGGTATCATGCATAATGCCTAGTGCTTAGTAGGCACTCAATATAAGATAACTGTACTCATGAAGAAATATATGATTATCATTTTATTTTACAAAAGGAAATGGAATTTCATAGAGACTTAGAGGTATACTTTGTATGGTTAATGTTCTTCTCAATTCCTTACACATTTTTCATATTTACATATATGATTTTATTACAAAATATTATGCAAAAAGAGAAACGTCCTTTAAGTGCTTTAATAAACTTTATCAGTGTTTTTTATTACATCAATATTTTGTGACAGGGAAAAGTTGTATCAGTCACAAATCCTATACTAATACTCACCTCTTCACTAGCAGACCACATGGTAAGTTCCAGACTGGATTTCTCTGAAGGCCAGGTAAATGAACTCAAGCCTATCCTCCATCCCAGTTCTATGATGAAAGCCTGCTCTTCCTTGGGAAGGAAAGAGAAAGAATTTGAATAGCATCTCTGTTGGTCGAAGAGAGGGGATGATAAAAGTGCTTGTACATGATTTTTGTAAGTGATCTCCTTGCTACCCTCCTTTTTCTAAAACATCCTATATGGAATTACAAGATTAATTTCTCCAAACACAGTTCAGATCATATATTTTTTTTCTGTTCAAAATCTTCACCAGCAAGTCACAGCTGGCTGAATAAACGTTTAGCTCACAGAATTAAGACAGACTTTGAGGTGATTATCATTAGGAATCTACTCATCTCACCAATAATTTGGCATGGAAATCTATATGTGTCTTTATCCCATTGCCTGGCAATGGAATACTTAGAGGGGCAAGAAACCCACTACCTATTCCATTTACATCTTGTTCTGTTTCTCAGAATGTCCTCACATTTATTCAAAAATCTGTCTCCTTGCTGCTGCTGGAGAGCCACACAAAATCAATCATATTCCTTTTCTATGTATGAGAGATCAATATCTTGGACATCATAGATCTTCTAAACCTCATCTCTCCTTTGAATTTTGACATGTCTCCAGCCGGTTTTTCTCCTATAGTCCTTACCCAAGCTTCAAGTATCTCTCTAATAAGGCTCTTTTCATAATCCTCGCCCCAGACGCTTCTCTTAGAGGGGGGTAATTTCTTCCCTGTCCTCACTTTGTGAGTGTAGTACTCCACTTTGCAGACCTCTTCCTATGTTTGTTACTTTCTACCTTTATTTATAGAAACATTTTACAAAATGTTTCCATGCAACAGTATTCTCACAGGTTGTCAATAGCAGTTAGTTGTGGGGAGTGGGGGTGAAAGATAGCATACAAAACAATATACATTTATTTCCTAACCATAAAATGGATATTGGTTACACAGAATCCTCAGAATACTGAGAGGATTTTCAATTTTTGAATTTGCTAGGGTGGATGAAGAGTGTGCTGTGTATTTTTTTCTAAAATATCTTGATTATAGAATACTGTGTTTCAAATGATTGAATTTCTTGTGGTAGTCTCTTTTGGTTTTGTTGACTAATAGTTACGCTAACAATGTCTCATCTCTACTATTTAAATAGAAAGTCATTAAAGGCCTCAGCACATGTTTTATATAGCTTTGCAACTGCCACAGGGACTTCCCACTGCCAAATACTTGGTAAATATTAAAAATGTTTGAATAATCAAGGAATTAATGAATTATTGGGCAACAGATGAGGTTTCCATTTTTGTAAAGTTTTCACAGAGGTGTTTTTTTATTGTTATAAAAATATTTATGAATATAAAACTAATCCTTCTCTTAACCTTCTCTTGCTGTTTTCTTCTTGCTTATTCTCATTGTACTACCCTTTTAGACACAATAAATATCTGAGTACCTACTATATGCCAGAAGATGCAGCCAATATTTTGCATGTATTGTGTCCCTTACTACTTTGGATTTTTCTATAACATAGGGATTATTATCCTAATTTACAGATGAGCAAAATTAGATTCAGAGAAGTGAAGTGAATTTTCTAAGGTACAACAACTAAATATCATGACCAGAATTCAAATCACAGGATATCTAAGTCCAAATCTCAGGCACTTGCTTAACAAATCATTCTGCTAAAGTATGTAACTGTTCTCTTTTTTTGTTTGTGAGAGTTGAACATATAGAAAACATGGGTCCCTAATACAATGTGAGATGAACTCCTTCACCTTACACAAATGATGGAATTCTCAGCTCTCAAACAGTGATACATGAAATCAAACATTCAGCCAACATAATTCATTCCACTTCTTCCTAAATTTATTTTTCAATTCCAACTTTCTCCAGGGATTAGGTTAAAGGTCACATGGAATCATATGGATGAAGAAATTTTCCTGCCAAATTAACTCCTCAGGTTGTCATATACTCTTGGGTAAATGGTAAGCTTATTAGGAAGTTGCATGACATTGGTCATTACATGGGCTTTTCAATTAGTTGAAAATTTCTTATTCTAAGATGAAGTCTCTGGTTTATGAAATTCTTAAAAGCATTCAACTTGTGAATAACATACAAATAATAATTATGAATAGCTAAGGAGGCCAGGTGCAGTGACTCATGTCTATAATCCCAGAACTTTGGGAGGCCAAGGCAGGAGGACCATTTCAGCTCAGGAGTTCAAGATAATCCTGGGCAACACAGTGAGACCTGGTCTACTAAAAATCAAAACATAAGTTAACTGGGTGTGGTGGCATGCACCTGTAGCCCCAGCTACTTGGTAGAGTGAGGCAAGAGGATTGATTGAGCCAGAGAATTTGAAGTTTTGAAGTTGTTGTGATCTTGCCACTGTACTCTAGCCTGGTGATAGAACGAAACCCTGTCTTAAAATTATATATACATATAAATAGGAAATGAAACTATTAAAAATTAGTGAAACCCTTAAAATTTTATATTCTTAAATATTATGAATAACCTACTAACCCACAGTTAGGAATATCAAACATATATATATTGTTTTTACAAAGGCTTTTAATGCCAATTGATATTAGCTCTGTTAGAACACTGCAGCCCAGAGTGAGTGTCATGTCAGCATGTCAACAGAACTAGAACTAATAACAGAATAGGTGAAATATAGTCAGAGTTTCCAACTCTATATACTTTCTCTACCTAAACACCATGGAAAAAATGGGAGTTAGAGAGATGGAAAGAAAGTGATTGGTTTATGCTGTTGGTTGAAGGAAATTTAATTATTATCTTTTCTGCCTTATGTGAATAAAATGTTCTATGATTATTTCAGACTTATTGATATTTTATTTATTAGAACATTACATCAATATATCAAAATTCAAATCACGTATGATAGGAATGGTGTTTGAGGTTTGAGAGAAGAAATGGGCATGAAAATGTAATTATACAAGCTATTTATTCTGAAAAAAGTGGTTTTAGGCTATTCCTTCAGTGTAAAAGACTATGTTTTTCTATTAACACCTGGTGACACTATTCCTCTGTCTGCACAGAATAGCTCCAGAAATAGCACTTGACCCGTATTGGTCCGTTCTCATGCTGTTAATAAAAACATACCTGACACTAGGTAATTTATAAAGGAATGAGGTTTAATTGCCTCACAGTTAGACATGGGTGGGGAAGCCTCAGGGAACTTAAAATCGTGGCAGAAGGGGAAGCAAACACATCCTTCTTCACATAGCAGCAGAAAAGAGAAGTGCTGAGCAAAAGGGGGAAAAGCCCGTTATAAAACCATCACAACTCACAAGAACTCACTAACCATCATGAGAATAGCACCATGGAGTTACCCACCTCCATGATTCAATTACCCCCCATGGGGTCATTCCCATGACATGTGGGGATTATGGAAACTACAGTTCAAGATGAGATTTGGATGGGGATACAACCCAACTATATTATTCCACATACTGTCCTCCCAAATCTTATGACCTCATATTTTAAAACATAATCATGACTTTCAAACAGTTCCCCAAAGTCTTATCTCATTCCAGTATTAACCCAAAAGTCCAAGTCCAATGTCTCATCTGAAACAAGGCAACTCCTTTCTACTTATGAGCTTGTGAAATCATAATCAAGTTAGTTACTTCCCAAATACAATGGGGTACAGGCATTGGGTAAATACACCCATTCCAAATGGGAGAAATTGGTCAAAATGAAGGGGCTATAGGCCCCATGGAAATCCACAATCCAACAGAGCAATCATTAAAACTTAAAGTTCCAAAATGATCTCCTTTGCCCCCATAACTCATATGCAGGTTACACTGTTGCAAGAAGTGGGCTCCCATGGCCTTGAACAACTCCACCCCTGTGAGTTTGCAGGGAACAGCCCCCTTCCAGGCTGCTTTCATGAGCTGATGTTGAGTGTCTGCAGTTTTCCAGGTGCACAGTGCAAGCTTTTGGTAGGTCTACCATTCTGGGGTCTGAAGGATGGTGGTCTTCTTTTCACAGTTGCACTAAGCAGTGTCCCAGTGGGGATTCTATCTGGGGGCTCCAAACCCACATTTCCCTTTCACAGTGCTCTAGCAGAGGTTTCTTATGAGGGCTTCTCCCCTGCAGCAAACTTCTGCCTGGACATACAAGTGTTTACATACATCTTTTGAAATCTAGGCAGAGGTTCTTAAAGCTCAATTATTGTCTTCTGTGTACCTGCAGTCCCCAAATCATATGTAATCCACCAAGGTGCTTGCAATGGCCTGAGCTGTACATTGGCCCCTTTTAGCTACAGCTGGAGCTGAAGCAGCTATGATGCAGGGCACCATGTTCTGAGGTTGCATAGAGCAGGAGGTCCCTGGGGCCAGCCCAGGAAACCATTTTTCTCTCCTAGGCCTTCAGGCCTGCAATGGGAGGGACTGCTTTGAAGATCTCTGACATGCCCTGGAGACATTTTCCTTATTGTCTTGCTGATTAATATTTGGCTCCTCATTACTTATTCAAATTTCTGCAGTGTGTTTGAATTTCTCCCCAGAAAATGGAGTTTCTTTTCTATCACATTGTCAGGCTGCAAATTTTCCAAACTTTTATGCTCTGCTTCCTCTTGAACACTTTGCTGCTTATGAATTTATCCCACCAGATATCCTAAATCATCTCCCTTAAGTTCAAAGTTCCACAGATCTCTAGGGAAGGGGTACAATGCCACCAATCCCTTTAAATAGCAAAAATGACCTTTACTTTAGTTCCCAAAAAGTTCCTCATCTCGATCTGAGACCTCCTCAGTCTGGACCTTATTGTCCATATCACTATCAGCATTTTAGTCAAAGCCATTCAACAAGTCTCTATGAAGTACCAAACTTTCCCACATGTTTCTTTCTTTAGAATCCTTGAAGTCTTTGGGAAGTTCCAAACTTTCCCACATTTTCTTATCTTCTTCTGAGCCTTTCCAAACTGTTCCAACCTCTGCCTGTTACCCAGTTCCAAAGTCACTACACCATTTTCAGGTATCTTTATAGCAGCTCTCCACTACTCAGTACCAACTTACTGTATTAGTTTGTTTTCATGCTGATGAAGACATACCTGAGACTAGGTAATTTATAAAGGAAAGAGGTTTAATTGACTCACAGTTCAGCATGGCTGGGGGTCCTTATGACACAATCATGGTGGAAGGGGTAGCAAACATATCCTTCTTCATATGGTGGCAGGAACGAGAAGTGCTGAGTAAAAAGAGGAAAAGCCCCTTTTGAAAACATCAGAATTTATGAAAACTCACTATCATGAGGGTAACCACCCCCATAATTCAATTGCCTCCCACCAGGTCCATCTGGGACACTTGGGGATTATGAGAGCTACAATTCAAGATAAGATTTGGGTGAGGACACAGCCAAACCATATCATGACCCAAAAATTACCAGCTGATAGGATGACCTTTAAAATATAAGGTTGTTTGAATTGAGAGTTTTCCCTAATAGGCAAGATACTGGCTTAAAAGTCTATTTCTCTTCAAGTGTTTAAATGTGGGTTGCCATATCAGGTATATATCACCTCAATAATATTTCATAACACTAATTTATAAGATGTAAGAATGTATTTGATGATATGACACTGAACACTGATACTCAGATGCAGTTATCTAGGTTCTCAAGCTCTTTGTAGGTTGTCTAATTTAAGTTATTTCTATGGACTCTGTATGTTGTCTGCTGCCTGGCCCCAGGGTGATATGGTGGGTGCATGTGAGCATCAAATACTTAATTAGCTGCTCAAGATGGGGAACTCACCTTCCCCTTAGACAGGACCTTGCAACTGGGTCAAGAAGGTTTCAGGTCAGCTAGATTTTTGTCATTTATTTCTGTACTTCCTGTCAGTCAACTCTGTTAGCTTCCTCAGTTTTACGTTCTGTCAATGACTTTCTCTTTCCTATCATCCCTTCTTACTCCCTCTTATGTTTTCTATCTTTCTGCTCTTCCAGGTTATTTTTACCTCTCTTCCTATTTTTTATACCTTTGTCCCTTCATGCACTCCATTGTAGCTTACTTCCTACTATTTCTCCAACTCCATTTATTTTATCTTACTTTTTCCCTACTTTTTTTCTAAAAGGGCTCCCTAAAACATTAAGTTGATTAAGTAAAATTATTAGAGTTACTTTTAACATTGCCCTTTGTCATCATTATAAATGTTTTAAGAGTTTCTTGTGGTAGGGGGATAGTTCCTTGTTCCCTCAAAGTATAGATGGACTATTAGGTCTCTGCTTAACCCTGGCCACTTATCGTTAAGAGAAATGAATGTCCCTGAAGTTGCTGCCTAACTTCAGATTGCAGGTCTGCTGGGCTGCAGCTACTAGAGGGAACATTTTAAATCACAGCAAACTTTGAAGTATGAGGTTAGGGAGACAGGGTCAAAACAATCCTAATTTCCCAGGTGAGTGCTGGCATCACACACATACAAAAATCAAACAAAAGTGATTATGACCTGAATTGGTCTTCAGGGCTAGATTACAGAGAATCACCATAACTTCAGAGAAACTTTAACCCTCACCACCCCCGTGTACTTTCCAAGGAGAAAGTGTCTTCCTGTTACTGGCTGTCCTTGCAGAAAAACAAGCTTTTATTATTCCCTTGGACCAGGGACCTTTCATATTCAATCTCACAGGCAAGCTACAGCTCTTTCTGCTATAACAGAGCCCTGTAATTACAGTTATTAATCTTAAAATCATGGGCTCTAATTTCAAAGGTTTCTTGTAACCTGAAAGTCTTTCAGAATATAATGATGCAAAAAATAAATCACTCTGTGCAAGTGGTGTCTATGCTTGGTAAATGCCGGCAGTAAGAAGGTTATAAACATATTCCCCAAACAGATACCATAAACTGGGAAATGACACAGTGTCTACCATAAACATGTCTTTGCCATAGCCTTGCCTAAAAATCTTCTTACTCATGAACCTGAGAGAAGCCTTTGAAATGCTATTTCAAAAAGAAAAAAACCTGCAGAAAGTCTAGCTGGCCTGAAAAGTTTCCGCCATATCGGCTGCATTTTCCAGCATTATTCCTTCTCCTTTATCACTCCCTTTCCAGTCACTGCCCCATCACTGGGATGAGACAAGCACCCCTCAGTACCAATCAACATAGTGCAGGTCTTCGCTGAAGAAAAGCAAACCCTTTTTCCTGAAGTATTTCACAAACTGCCTGCCTGCCTACTTTACTCTATGTAATGAAGGTATTTAGTTATATATATATGTATATGTATCATATGTGTGTGTGCATGTCTCTGTGTGTTACAAATGCACTCCAGAGGGGAGAGCAGTTGGGTTAGTATCACTCACTAATGTCACTTAATAAATGAACTTATTTAATTAATAGTTTCAAAGAACAGGATTGCTAAGGAAATAGGATCAATAGCAAACAAATTTTCATGTAGGAGAAGCAAGAAAAAAAGTTTGTGACCCTAATACATACAGAAAGAGTAGAATAGGGACTCCATGGTGAACAAGTTCAAAGTGACTTGCTCTCATATGCTTTTCTCTCATCTTGGCTCCTTGACTAGTCATCGTGCTTGCCTAGTCAGTCCTAACATTTTACTAAGTGCCTACCTGCTTTAGCTGACTGTCTTGAATGTGATTCCTTGCTGGCATACATTCCATTCCAAACTGGGCACATTATTTTTCAGAATCTTCTCCTTTCTATATTTTGGGTATGCTCATTCTTCAACTCTTATCCCCCAACAATATTCATCCTTCTCCTATAGCTAAGAGTTGTTCATGCTGTGTTGTGACAGTATGCATTCGCATCTTGATTAGACAATTCATGATGAGGAGGCAGTGAGACATTGTCATTATAAATGACAGAGTAGAGCTTTCCGAATCTTCAAAGCCAACATGCTGTGCACATACTGACTTTGTTACACTGCCTACCTCCTAACACTTGATGAAGAATGCTAAAATGCAGAAATACGGAATTCACTGTATATCTATTTGGAGGTGGCAGGGAGAAGAGGAGCCTGGAAAATCAGTAAGATCAGCTGTTTTGGAACTGTGTGGCTATAAGATCTTAAAATCTTTGTCTAAAATAACTGACAAGACTCATGAGTTTATATTTGTAATGAATTAATATTCATGAAGACTTAGATCACTGCCTAGCCTGTATGTGAGTGTTTGCTAAATAAATAAATAATTCATGTGTCTTTTCTGGAGCAGATACAAACACAGGCACTAACATAAAGGAGAGACTGTGCCATTAATCAGGAAAGGAGTTTTTCATTTGATAATACATAATAGCTAATATTCAATGCTAAAGTTTAATTTTGGTGTATTTCAGTGGATAATAGATTGACAGTAAAAAAATTGAAAGATTATGGTATTTCATTGGGGAGCATTTTTCTCATAGAATGCATAAAAACAAAACATGATAAACAGTTTTGCAGATGGAGAAAGTTTAATGATATTTTGGACTCATTTTGTTTGTACCCTAGGTAATAAGCATGAGATTTAGTATGGATTTGTTTGATTTCCTTTTCCATCTGCAACAAACCTTAGCTAACTAGATACATTGATTTTAGTCTTTTCATTTATATTGTAATTCAGGTTAATATTGAAGTTCTCATTTATAATCTCATACATCGAATATATCTGCCTCATTTTAATTCATTTTTCTTTCTTCTTATTTTCTGCACTCAATTTTCTTTGAGACTCTTTTTTTAACCCCTTAGCTGAGAGTAACATTTTTTTTTACATTTATTTGTTCTAATGAACAAAGCAATATTTCCTCAACACTAGCAATTTGACATCTCATTTATTTCTTATAATTTAACTACGTTTACTTTTTGGTAAAGATTTCACCTAATTTGTCAAGGACTTAAATAATAATATTTGTTCAAAATATTATTTTTTTAGTTATTCCCTCAGAAGAGTAAGCATAGTATCACAGACAAAGCACAAGGTTTAACCTCTGATTAACTCTGAATCTTAATTCTGCTGCTTACCAAATGCATGGTCTTAGATATTTCAACATTATTTTTTTTACTTATATACCAAACTGAACAGATGTAATGACTGTCCTTCTAATCTTACAAGATTTGTGACAAAGCAATAAATTGAAGATGTTAAAATTATATTACAATTACAAACTAGTATGTGCCTGTCCATTATAAAATTATTATAGGACATAAACTTATTAAATACCAGCTCTTTCAATTAATATATCTGTATACATCAATGATTTTTTACTGACTCAGAAGGCATTTATGGGTATCATTTTTTATTGCCATTATGATCGTCAACTATCAAATGTTGAGTATGTTCAAAATTCAAATTTTCCAACAATAGAGTTTTTTTCCCCATACAATGGGATATATAGTCAATACAGTCATAGAACTTCAGGATACTCAGAGAGGTAAGAACATATGGACACTAAGAACTCACCTTTTTTGGTGAGGAAAAAAATAAACCCACTGAAGTCAAAAATTTACCAAAGGTCACTGTTACAGGCCTGAACTGTGTCTTCCTCAAATTTATATGTTGAAGTCCTAACCCTCAGTACCTTTTAATATGACTGTATTTGGAGGCTTGCTATTTATAAATTTATTTAGAGACAGAAATCTCACTGTGTTACTCAGGCTAACCTTGAACTCTTGGCCTCAAGTAGTCTTCCTGCAGTCACCTCCCAATGTGCTGGGACTACAGGCGTGAGCCAGCATGTCTGGCTGAGATAGGCTTTTTAAAGAGGTAATAGAGTCCAGATGGGTTCACACCCGAATTCTACCAGACATACAAAGAGAAGCTGGTACCACTCCTTCTGAAACTATTCCAAACAATACAAAGAGAGGGAATCCTTCCCAAATCATTTTATGAGACCAACGTCATCCTGATACCAAAACACGGCAGAGACTCAACAAGAAAAGAAAACTTCAGGCCAATATCCGTGATGAACATACATGCAAAAATCTTCAATAAAATACTGGGAAACCGATTGCAACAGCACATCAAAAAGCTTATCCATCACGATCAAGTAGGTGTCATCCTGGGGATGCAAGGCTGGTTCAACATACACAAGTCTATAAACATAATTCACCACATAAACAGAACCAAAGACAAAAACTACATGATTATCTAAATAGATACAGAGAAGGCCTTTGACAAAATTCAACAGCCCTATGCTAAATACTCTCAATAAACTAGGTATTGATGGAATGTATCTCAAAATAATAAAAGCTATTTACAAAAAACAGATGGCCAACATCATACTAAATGGCAAAAACTAAAAGCATTCCCTTTGAAATCTGGCACTAGACAAGGTTGCCCTCTCTCACCACTCCCATTCAATATAGTATTGGAACTTCTAGCCAGAGCAATCAGGAAAGAAAAAGATATTGAGGGTATTCAAATAGGAAAGGGGGAAGTCAAATTGTCTCTATTTGCAGACGACATGATTGTATATCTAGAAGACCCCATCGTCTCAGCCCAAAATCTCCTGAAACTGATAAGCAACTTCAGCAAAGTCTCAGGATACAAAATCAATGTGCAAAAATCACAAGCACTCCTATACAGCAATAACAGACTTAAAGAAAGCCAAATCAAGAACGAACTGCCATTCA